>JADZMA010000377.1:0-36361 GCA_020796225.1 Arion vulgaris
GATCTCGTCAGCAGGGGACTGCAACTGTCTGAAGACAACCTCAAAAAAGATGTCCTCAGAAACAGAATGTGTCAGCCATTATTGGCGGGGAGGAATCGACACATACGAACAACTCAAATGGCCATGCGCAAATATTTATATAACTGTGGTGCCACCACCAGAGAAACAGCCAGGTGGTGGTGGGACGGACACCCTGCCTCGAAGGGTCCACCCTTAGCTACTGGCGGCCCTGTTGATTCTTGCAAAGCCAGGGAGGACAGGGTATTACTACTGGCAGCAAGGACAAACTTTCACCCTCACAATTATGCAATGGAATGCAGAAAGGGTAACCAACAAAAAACGAGAGCTAGAGGAACGTCTGCGAGCAGAAAGATTGACATCTGCTGTATCCAAGAGACGCACCTTAATCCGGGAAATAGATTCAGCATTAGAGGATTTGAAACCTTCTATAATAGAGAAAATAGACATAAGGGTGGAGTAGTAACACTAGTTAGTAATTCCATACCGGCAGTTGAACTTCACAGGTCCAATCAGATGAGCACAGAATTCATAGCTGTTCAACTCCTTATCAACAACACTAAGATGACACTATACAATATATATACTCACCACCCTCCATTCAAACTGAGCTGGAAGCTATCAAAGTTCAAGATGACAACTTGCTTATAGTAGGAGACTTCAACAGCCACTCACCAAGCTGGGGCTATGACACGCTAGATCCTCGGGTGAAAGCCTTGAAGAATGGCTGATCACCAACAGTCTCACCATTCTCAACCACCCAGATGATCCTCACACATGTTACTCCCGACGGTGGCGCACAACAAGCACCCCAGATCTGGCTTTTGCTACAGGCGACATTCACAGGATAACCGAAAGGCAAGTCTGCGACCAGATTTGAGGTAGTGACCATAGACCAGTGAAACTCCTCATAAATAACATTAACAGGAGGAACTTACAAACTCTGCCCTAGTTGGAATTACAAAAAGGCAGACTGGAAGCTATTTCAAGAACTAGCAGACAAGTACTGTAAAGAAATTAATCAATCAGGAAAAGTGGACAGAGATGCACGTTCATTCAATAAAGCCATTTTAGATGCTGCAAAAAGGCTATGCCAGAGGGAGGAGAAAAAACTACAAGCCATATTGGACACCAGAGATGGAAGTTCTCCATAGCTCGCTTTGCAGTGCCAGAAATACAATGGAACTCGCACCAACGGACCAAAATGTAATGCAACACATAGAGCAAGGGCCCTTTATGTTATAGAAAGAAACCAGCAGTGTAGAAAATCCTGGAAAGAAAAGACAGCCTCTTTGAACATGGAAAAAGATACTCCAAAAGTTGTGGAGACTTACAAAAGCCTGAACGATGACAACCCATCTAGAGGAAAACAGTTCTCCAGCAAGGAGAACAACTTCTCACAGGAAGCGAGCAGCCACCCTGATGGCCCAGTGTTACAAGCAATAAAGCTCATGCTCAATAAGTCAGGAGCAAGGGAAAGAAGTCAGAAGTGAGATAAATGCTACATTCAAAAAGCAACAAGTGAACCCTGTATGGAGGTAGACATCACACTGACTGAGCTGCAGAAAGCACTGAAAAAGCTCAATCGTAAAAAGGCCCGGGACCAGATGGAGTATCAAACGACATGCTCAAATAAATAGGCCCAATAGCACAGAGTCTTCTACTCCAGATTTTTAACAATAGTTGGAGACAAGGGAGAGTCCCAGACATCTGGAAAAATGCCACAATCCACCCAATTTTCAAAAGTGGAAAAGACAAAAGGATCCATGAGCTACAGACCTATAAGTTTGCTAAGTTGCACTGCAAAACTGCTGGAGAGTGATAACCACTAGACTCCAGTGGTTTTTAGAATCTAACCATAAACTGGATCCAGCCCAGACAGGCTACAGGCAGCATAGAAGCACTGATGACCAAGTGGCATACCTCGCACAGGACATAGAAAATGGCTTCCAAGAAAGAAAAACCCTCACAGTGTTCTTGACATGTCTAAGCCTTCGACAAAGTCTGGAAAGATGGTTTGCTACTCAAGCTCTTACGCAATGGAATACGGGGTAGAATGTACTATTGGATAAAAGATTTTCTTACCCATAGACAAGCATCTGTAAAATTGGATGGAGTGCACAGTCCCAGATTCAAATTAGAGCAGGAGTCCCACAGAATCAGGTACTGTCCCCATTGCTTTTCCTGGTATATATTAATGATCTGCCACAAACTCTGCCCAGACATGTATCACACTCTCTCCATGCTGATGATCTAGCTGTGTGGTACACCTCCGAGTTTCTAGGGTCCTGCCATCTTTAAACTCCAGGCCAGCCTGAACAGCGTCATAATGTGGGCAAGTAAATGGGGTCTAGAAATAACCGGAGCAAAACTATAGCCACGCTTTTCTCATTGTCAACAAAGGAAGAACACTTCAGACTGAAATTTAACGATGATATCGTTCCCCGTTCCCATACTCCAACCTTTTTGGGAGTTAAGCTGACAGTCGTCTGACATGGAAACATCACATAATGGAAACAAACAGAAAGGCTATGAAGAAACAAAGTGTGATGCGGAAGCTGGCTGGAACTACCTGGGGAGCTGATATTCGAATCCTGAGTCAGGTGTACACTGGTGCAGTTAGGCCGACCCTCGAATATGCATCATCGACATGGATATAAGCAGCCCATTCAAACAAATCGATACTGGAAAAACACAAAACAGGTGTCTGCGTACTATTTTGGAGCCATGAAATCTACACCAATTGTAGAAATGGAAAAGGCAGCCAACATCCAGCCCTTGGAAGACAGAAGAAGGAGAAAAGTGATTCTACAGACTGAAAGGATCAAAGAATGACCTCACCATCCACTGCATGAAAAAATGGCGGCTAGAACAAAGAACAGACTAAAGCGCGCAAGTCTAAACCACAAAGCAAAAGAAATAGGAAAGTCATACTTGGAACTACTAAATCATAATTCCATACCTGAAGAATTGCTTTTGATCACTGGGAACCAGACTCAGTACCACTAAACTTCTCAACCTCCATCCCTAAATTATTAAGCAAAGATGTCGAGCCTAATCTAGTGAAAAAAGCAATTACAATGGAACATCTCCATTACATGTTTCCAGAAGACAGCTGGATAGAATTTACACAGATGGATCGGCAATGGAAGCAACCATGAATGGTGGAGCAGGAGTGTACATTAGGCACCCAGATGCTACCACTGTGTCTCTAGCGGCTCCTACTGGAAGAATATGTTCCAACTACAAAGCAGAACTCATAGCCCTTCTGATGGCAGCACATGAATAAGCTGCAAGCAAGATGGTATTTCTTACAGACTCATTGTCAGCTATACAAGCCCTGGAGGCTAAATCCACTGACAGCACAGTACAAAAACTACAAAGAGAACTTGCTCAGCTTTCAGAAAGGCAGAAATTCACTTGCAGTGGATTCCATCTCACTGTGGCATTGCAGGCAATGAGAGTGCTGATGTCTTAGCTAAGGAGGGCAGTGCCAAAGAGCAAATTTACCAACCCTTGTCTTTTCAAGAGGTCAAAACCCTCATACAGAGAAAATCTGCAGTAGACTGGAAGACAAACACTGGATATGATTATGGAAAAGACTCCCTCAAAGACCTAAGCAGAACAGACCAGGTCATTATATTTCGACTACGCACCGGACACTGCAGACTCAACAAACACTTATACAGACTAGGAATAAGTCAAACAGCTCTCTGCCAGTGTCAGCAGGCAGAACAGACACCAGAGCATATCCTGCAAGACTGTCCTCTTCTGTGTGAGCTGAGAAGTAACATGTGGCCACACCCAGTCGACCTGAAAACTAAGCTTTGGGAAACCTGACAGACCTGAAGCTGTCTGCCCAGTTTGTGGTCCACAGTAAATTAGCGCATGACCAGAGATCGCGAAGAAGAAGAAGAAAATACCCAGATTTCCAAACATATGAAATGCAATGCTGTATATTGTTCGGCACCCTCCCATGTGGTACTGGGGCCGCAAGGAAGCAAAGAATAGTACCACTGCAACCTACAATGCATGTTGTAGAGGCGACTGATGTAGACCTAGGGATGCTACCCTAGTAAATAAAAAGCAGCGCAGAAATCGGATGTCTGGCCTACTTGTAGGCGCATAACAGGCATAACTACAATTGCTCTTAGCACAGATCACATACAAATCACAAAAGTGGTTGACAAGTGAGTCGATATGGGCGTTTGAAGAAGAAGTTTGCGGCACCTACTCAGATGGGGTTTACAGATGGGGTTTCCATTGAAAGATACACATGCTGATTGCTCCCATGGTTCACCTGTTAAGTACGCTCCTCATTTTGTCCCTCAGGGATCCATTTATACATTTGATTCCAAATTCCTTCAACCGCAGTGTAGATGCATCATCAGTTGCTGTATCCTCATGCAGCATGCTGCCATTGAACTCAGTAGTATGTCCCACGGGTATGTAGCCTTAACTTCCACTCTCATTCTATTAGTAGTTGTCCTGTATTCTCCATTCTGCTTAACAATGGTACTTCCATGCACATCGGCTGAAAGCCCCTTCAGAACTGCAACAATGCACAGACCCATGGGCCAATAGATGTAATGGCTAGTATATTATATTACTATGTTCCTCTCATACTTTTATACATTACATAAGGCCTTCAAATGATTTCTCCATACCACTCTATCCTGGACAATACGTTCAATTTCTTCTATGGAACTGAGTCCCGATGTTTCTTGCCTTTCTCAGTAAAGTTCATTTCAGGGTTTTCTTAGGGTATATAAAGATTAAGATGTAAATGTCGTAAGTATTTTCCCCCTAACCATTTAGCTTGTTCATTATTTGGTATCATGGTGCCTTAAATCTCGTAATTCTTGTCACATAAGACTTGTATTAGTTAATATAATTTCTATTATCTTTTATCTTTCTCAGGTTCTCAAGGGACTGTCATACCTTAGAGAAAAGCATCAAATTATTCACAGAGGTCAGTTTCCATGTCATTCCATTGTTAGCTTGCACTATTAATTTCTTTCGTTGTTTTAAAAAAAAGCTATATATGTATATATCAAAGTAAGATCACTTGTAAGTTGAAATCAAGGTTTAGTTTAGTGAAATAATTGCAATAACATGATACTTTAACATGCAAATAAATAAGTAATACATTAAAGATAAGGAGTTGACAAGTGGTATATACACTCGTCATTATTATGCAAATGACAAAGAATTGTTTTTTCCATGAGGGATGGCAATAGCGAAGTTGATAACTACGCTAGTGATCATGCACAGTGGATATTCTGTGGTTCGAGGCCAAGGAGACCAAAAATCTTTGTTGTGGGCACAGTTATGTTTGCGATCGACGTCACGGCGCATTGGGCATTCCCATGCATGCTCTGTCCTCCGCCATCCTAAAGTCCATTTGCTCACCGTACCCATGGAAGTTGATTACTATATCTTCTTTCTCTACCACGAAGCGACACTGTCTGCATGTCCACCTAACGCCTAATTCTCGAACTCGTTCCAGTGTCTGAGACGTGCCCATGTCACATAATTGAGAGGCGTACCGCATTGATGATATCGGCTCTGTCCATACTTCTGCCCGTTTGAGTCGGGGCATTGTTTGCACGAGTCTGCCGCTCGTTACCCTGCACTCCAGCATGTCCAGGTGTGTACAGCCAAGTCATTTTCTTGAGATGTGTGGGCACAGTACTCAGCTGGACTACAGGAGACCCTGATTCTTTGCAGGGATCTAAACTACAAGTACCTCTGAAGTTGGAGTAAAGCTCGACTGAACCATAGGGCAAGGGTGATAAGGAAAGTAAGCCTTCATGCAAATCAGAGTGCCATGACTTTGTCTAAATTTATACAGCGAATGAAAACAAAATACCATGAAGTATATCGAGAAATGGTGCTAAGTTCAATCTTTAAGTCAATCAACACAATTATTTGCATTGTACATGTTGCGACATTCTTTCATTTAAAATATACCATTATTTCCATCTATGCATCAGAATTTTCCTCCATCTTCCTATATTATTTTCTGTTATATAGACTTTCTATTGCAAGTAGGAGAAGCATGAACAAGGCAGACATCATAAATGCCCTCTGTTCCATATATCTGGAAACAGAATCAGAAACAATCAACTGCCTGATTGAAATGGGGTCCTGTTTGCATAAAGATGATATGCCAGACAACATCACTTGGGTACTGTGAGTGTGCAAACATTTAGATGGCTACCATATTGAAGGACATAGCACATATGCACTGTTGAATTGATATTGGATTTCCTCTCTGCATTCTTATACTTTATTCTTTTCCCATGATGCATCTTCAACCCCATTTATTGCTCTGTATTGTTACAAAACCTGTTATTAATTGACAATTTTTCTGTTCGTAGATGTAAACCATCAAATACCCTGGTGAATTCAAGGAGAAATCAAATTGTGTATTTCGATGTCAGTGGTCAATTGATAGATTCAATAGCTCTCATTTGTTGGAACAAGGTCATATATGCGTTAGTATCAAGTTTTCCTTTATTCACTTATTTTGAAAGCATTCCCTAACCAACATTTACTTGCCCACTAATCCCGTCATGCCTAGTGACCATGGGGCTTCAGAAAGGACTTTCCATGCTCTCCTGTCCGTGCACCTTAAAGCGAGCCCACGTCAGAATCGGTGTCCAGTTCCTCTTCCATCATGCGCCTCCATGTTGTCCATGGTCTGCCTTTCTTTCTCTTTCCCTCTGGTGTCCAAGTTAGGGCTATCCTTGCAGGCATTTCTTGTCTCATTCTCATAACATGTCCGAGCCATTTCCATCTTCTCTTTTGAGTTTTATTCATTGCCTCTTGTCTTGTGTCTTGGAGTAGTTGGTTGTGGATATTTTTACTGGCCAAAAGATTCCCAAGATTCTGCGAAGACAAGAGTGGTGAAAACTGACAGCCTGCTAGTATCTCCTTTGGTCATCCTCCAACACTCCGATCCGTAGAGCAAAACTGGCAAACAATGCTTTTATAGAGTTTAAGCTTTGTTGGTCCTATTGTAATTTTGGACTTCCATACTGGTTTCATTCTGGCAAAAGCGGTTCTGGCCTTACTCAGGCGTGATTTTATATCTTCCTCTGTGCCACCATTTAGTGTCAGTATGCTACGAAGATATATAAACTGCTCAACCCTTTCAGTGTTTCATCTTCAACATTACTGGTTGTTGGATTTCACTTTTTGTCAAAATTTTTTGTTTTCCTGTGTTTGTTTTGAGGCCTACTGTCTTTGCCGTGCTGTGAAGTATTGTACTTTTCTCTTGTATATGTTCATATTTGTGTGACACCAGGGCTATTCGTCTGCAAGTCCAGGTCCTCAAGCATCTCAAAAGGGGTCCATCTTATTCCTCTTGGTGCTTGTTGTTTATGGCATTTTTAGCAGTCAATTGTAATCTAAACAAAGGGGACATTACCATCCCTGTCTTACCAGATTTTACTGGAATGTTTGTTGGTCTTTAGGTTGCAGGAGAAATCTTTATAGAGGCTATGTGTTGAAAAGCTTCTGCGCGCCGTATTGTCTCAGTATCTTCCATAGGCTGTCTCTGTGGACTATGAATGCCTTTAAAATCTTGAAGTTGATATATATAGTCCTTGCCACTCGCTACATTGTTCTAAAATGTTACGGGGGTAAATATGGTTCATTTGTTCCTCTCCTTGCCTAAATCCTGCTTGCTCCATTGTAACACTTGTCTACTGCTTCTTATATTCGCATTATGACAATTTTAGAATATCTTACTTGGGATTAAAAGCAGCGTGATTCCTCTCAGTTATTGCAATCTGTTAGGTCTCCTTTCTTGGGGATTTTCACACAGTACCCTAGTCAATCCTTAGGCAATTCTTCTTTCTCCCAGATATCTGCAAACAATGGCTCTAGTATGTTTGCAGCTAGATGAGATCGATCTTGCTCTGCTGTCTTTTCATCATTCGGTGCTTTTTTTTTCTCAGGGATCCAATAGCTTTTACTATTTCTTGCTTTTCTGGCAATTTGAGGTTGATATCAATACCCTGTGCGGCCGGTGGGATATCCGGTGGATGTTCAGGATCAGGTCTGTTTAGCACATCTTCAAGTGGGATGTCCATCTCATATCCTGCTCCTGCTCTGTTGTCAACAGTTGTCCTAGGCTGTTTCTGACTGGCATGTTATGATTGTGTCTTTTACCTCCCCATAATTGTTTGGTAATCTTGTACAGTGTGTGCAGATCATGTACTAGCAGCTTTTCTACTATTTCTGCTGTCTTTTCCATAAATTGTCTCTTGTCTGTTCTAGCACTTCTTTTTACCATTTTGTTTAGTTCTGTATATTCTTTTCTTGCCTTATCTTTTGACGTTCTGATCTAATGCTATTGATGAGATTTTTTTTCTCCTTTCGCTTTTGGATGTATTCTAAGGTCTGGCCACTTATCCCCTCTTTATGTTGTCCTTTACTGGTTCCCAGTACACTACTGCTAACTATTTTATATGTGCCTTTGATCGCATTCCATTTTTCTTAGATACTTTCAGTTGGTGTTGTGTCTGACTGCTCTGACAGGATTTGAAATCTGTTCTTTAGTTCCACTATATATTTTGTAGCAATCTCTCTGTCTTTTAATAAGTTAACATTAAAGTATTCTGTTCTTGTCTTGGCTTGTATATATGTTTTCTTGAGTTTGAGCCTGATCATGGCACGATAAGGTGGTGAGTCTGCCCGTCAGCTCCTCTTTTCACCTTTACATAAAGTAATGTCTTTCGCCATTTACTGTTGATCATAAGTGGTCTATCTGGTTTCATCTCTTCCATTTGAGGATATCCATGTGCTTGTGTATGGTCTGTGTGGAAATAATGTGCCTCCTATGATCAGTCTGTTTTCTAGAAAAAAATTGCTCAACATTTCTCCATTTTCATTTGCAGTGCCACATTCCTCTTTCCCCATTATTGCTTCTCTGTGTCTGTTATTGTTTCCAACATGCGTTTTGGGGTCTCCCATCATGTACAAAACGTCCTGAGATGGAACCTTGTCCACTTTTTCCTGTAACCTTCTATAAAATGTGTTTTTGTCCTCTTCTTCGGCTTCGTTAGTGGGTGCATAGCATTGAATGATAGTTAGCTTTCCTTGTTTCCCATTAAATCGGGCTTTCAACAATCTTTCATTAATCGTGTGCCACTCTAAGAGATGTTTATTCAATCCTTTCCTTATTATAAGTGCAACTCCTGCTGATGATTCCCCGTCGTCTCTTCCTGAGTATAAGATGGTTTCCCCTGTTCTAGTTGTCGTCTGTCCAAGCCTGTCCATCTACTTTGCTGACCCCTAGAATGTATGATTTATAGTGTTGCATCTCTTTTACCACCTGTGATAACCAACATTTGGGTAAATGCATACTTCTTCTTCTTTTCTATTATAACCACTTAAAATCTATTCTGTGTGATTTGTGTGCGGTTAAACTATATAATTTTAAATACATTCTGCTTTGTTTGCAGCGCTGTGATATCTGTGCCTTTTGGTCCAGCATACTCAGTTTTTCTATGGTTTGTTCGTTTACTCTCACATTGTTTCTTCTTGACGCTCAATATCGACCACTTGTTAACCACCCCTGTGATTTGTATGTGATTTGAGCCTAAACAGTATACGTTGTGCCAGTTATGCGCCTACAAGTAGGCCAGCACATCTGATTTCTCGCTGCTTTTTTTACTAGGGTAACATCCATAGGGCCCATCAGTGCCTCTTACGACATGCATTGCAGGTTGCAGTGAGTACTATTCTTTGCTTTCCTTGTGACGGCACCACCGGCGACGAAGAATCAATTGCAGTAGCCACCTCAATGATGCAGGATGTAATTAAAATGTTTAAAATATACCATATCATGACTGCCCTTTATAAATGAAAAGTCAATTTACAGTCTTTAACCTATCCAAGAAGAAACAAATGCTCAACTCAAGTTCAATGACCACCTACCCCTGAAGGGCGAATGTCCAACAGTATAGGAATCATCATGGACAGCAGGGGGACGTGGAAAACACAGATATGCAGATCTGGGGAAAGCAAAGGAATGGGATCGTGACAAATTGCAGGCACCAACAGGGTGCGGGTTGTAGCATTCTGAAAGGTCGCAGGCCCCAGAGCTAAATGCCCTCAATGCAGTTGCAAAAAAGGCACTAAACATATGAAAAAATACATGAAATTGTGCTTTTGGTCTGCTATCTACGTATGAGAATCTGAAGGAACACAGAACTAAGTCAAGTGCCCAGTTGGCCCTGATTCTGAGGTGTAGTAATCCAGTGGATACCCTCACACTACAAGCTCAATGGGGTTGAAGATGCTGACAGACTGGCTAAATAGGAGCAGGGATGCTAGAATGACACCTGGTCAACTAGGAAGAAGCAAACCATCGCGAGAAGGCTACACAACAAGTGGGAAAAATAACACACAAACACAACACACATGATGGATATTCTGAACTGCCCAGAAGAGACCACATTCATCATACTTCGCCTCCGGATGGGTCACAACAGAATAAAAACAGAACTAGATTCAAGATAGGCAGAAATGCCCTGTGCCCTGGTGGTTTGGCGAATATGACGACAGAGCACATCCTACACACTCCAGTATGCAGAAATGAGAAGAAGAGTGGTCCACTTACACCAGCATCCAAGAAAACTGTATGGTGTGGCTGATAGGGGACTTTATTGGATAATCTGAAATCCAAGTCTAGTGAGTACGCAGGGGAAAAAGTAGAAAAATGTACAAATAACATAATTATTACTGGAGGAAGATTGATAGAATTGTCAGCACATGGTGTGTTTAGCAATTATTCACTGAAAAGGGGCTCTCATTCAAAAGGTTGGGAACCTATATCTAGAATATCTGTGCACCCCAGTCCAGTGTTTTTGGGTACAGGAAAATGCAGCTAAACCTTGCTAGTTTCCAAGTGTGAGCATAAGCCCCAAAACAGCTGAGAATACTCCCTCAGGAACAAACTCACCCTGGATAGAAAAGTAAGGCCCATAATACAAAGTGTGACTGGTACAAACTCAAACATTGGCTAAGGCGTACTTTCAGATGTCGATCATCCTACACAGAGTAAGATGACGTCCAAACACCTTGGCTCAGAACATATGAATGCTAAGCATACCGCCAAAATATGATCGTTTGCATGACAAGCACCTGCGTCTCCAATGACTGAGAATGTTCCTAATCCGGAACAGCCTCATATAGTCAGAAAGAACGCATATTGTGACATACTCTTTGGCGAAGATCATAAGCCCAAATATCGGAAATTGATCGTTAAGAGCAATGAATACAAGAAATGTGACAGTTCAGTGACTAGCCCTGGAAGGGGTTTAGAATGCTCCTAAGCGAGGCGACCTCACCCAGTCAGCGCAAAGTAGCTAATGCTCTTTGGTGTAGATCCAGATCTCACCAAGGCGAAATCAATAAGAAGTCACACTCGCTAATTAACTCAGGCCGTTACAGTACCATTGGTACAAGGACTCAAGGCAAAGTTACATGGACAACAGGTTTCCCGATGATCATTCTTGAAGGATCTAAGTCAAGTACCTCTGAAATGGGCAGAGACTGTCCATATGGTTGAGGGACACCTGTAAAAGGGTAATTTAGGCAGCACCCAAAAATCAGAAGCGCAATACTAGGCGTCATGACTTTCGCCTGAATTAACAGAGGGTGGTCGAGAGAGATATCAGTGACCAGGGTCAAAGGTGCAAATCTAGGGACAACGTTGCCAGGTTTGGTAGCTGGCACTATTCAGATTCTACCCACCTCCATGTGGTGACCTTGGAAACAGACACGGTTCCTGTCTGGCTAAGCGGATAGGGATGGAGAGGCTCAGTAGTGGTAGTAGTGCAAGTACGGAAAAGTAATGCAGGTCAAATCCTGAACAAAATGCATGCATCTCTGGCTGATATCCGATGAAAGTTGACCAAATAGTTTCTGAAACATAAACAGTTGTCTGTGAATGAATCTTCTCCCGGGTAAATGGCATAAATGGCCTGTGATTGTTTCCATCGCCTTGATGGCGTGGACTTTATGCTCCTGTGATAATGCTTATTGACAGTTTTGATATTGCTCACTTTGGCGTTTTTTGTTGGATGCACTCTCCCCTCTGCAATGCTGTACTCCAGTACAGGTCGTACTCTTCAAGTAGTGTTTTTGAGGACTCTGGTGTTTGCTCCCACTTGGAGCCTGCGGTTTGCACATCATCATGAGCCTGTGTCTTGCTTTTGCCCTAGCATTTCGATTTGGGGGCACCAAGTCAGCTTTCGATCAAGTGTGACTTCCAGGTACGTTGGGGTCTTGCTTTCTGGAAGATCTTGCCCATTGATTATAAGCTTAATTTTGTGATTCTGGTTGTTCTGCGAGAACACAGTGTAGGTGGTTTTAGAAGGGTTTATGTTCATATTCCACTTTTTTAACCAGACTTCCAGCTTATTTAGCGTATCTTGCAGTCGATTTGTTGCTACGGGCATTGACTCTTTTCTGCCCATATTGAGTCGTCGGCATACATGGCAGAGTGTTTCGCTTTAGTAGGCATGTAGCTATGTCATTGACAAAGATTAGAAGTTGGTGAAACACTCCTCCTTGGGGACTCCTTGTCTTGTGTGGCCTTCATACTTGTGTGCCCCTGAACCTGAACCCTTGCTGTTCTGTTCTCTAGGTATCTATCAAGCCATTTGTACATTTTCCCTTTATCGAGGTGAGTTTTAGTTTTAGCCCCTTTTCCAGACTGTGTCCAGCGCCTTCTCCATATTTACCAAAACTGCCAGTGTCTGTTTCTTTTCTTGAAACCATCCTCGATTTCCTGGGCGATATAGGTTACCTGATCTTCTGTAGATCGGCACCTCGAAAACCTCCCTGTTGTACCATTAGAAGCCCTTTGCTTTCCAAGTGCCAAGATAGCCGTTTGTTCACCATGCGTTCCATAAGTTTGCCTGTGCAGCTTAGGAGCTTATTGGTCTGTAACTCGCTTGAGTCAGTATTTTTTTCTTGGTTTTAGGATGGGTACCATGATGCTTCCTTCAATTCTCTTGGTACTATGCCTGTCCTCCTGACATATTTAGGGACGCCAATAGAGCTGTCCTTTCTCTAGTACCCAAGTTTTTAAGCATTTCATTTGTGATCCCATCCTTTCTGTCGACTTTGGAGCTTGAGCTCCATAATGCCTCTTCAACTTATTACTGGTAAATGTATCCGTTTAGTGACTTCTCGGCTTTCTTGGCTCTACCTTTTCTCTGTGTCATCGACTTTTCTTTTGCTATGCTTACTCTGCTGACTGCATATTTTGCATTAGAATGTTTGCTTCCCTTCGGGTACATCTTATTATCTTGTTAGGACTATTGGAGGTGGCTGGTGTTTCATCCTTGCCTTTTAAGCCACAATTTATGGCGTCCTATCAAGGTTCAGGGATTCGGTCTTATCAACCCAGCTCTGTCGTGCTGATTGTTTGACCTCCCGCTTGTACTAGCCGCCTACCTTAAGCAGTATTGGTTGTTACTGACTGTGCCTGTTCTGCCTCACTCCTTGCCAACTCAAGGTCATTTTCAAGTTTCTGAACCTCTGCTGTCCAGTATGGCTTGTAATCCTTCCGTGCTTCTCTAGGAATGGTTTCCGTGCAGCTTTCAGGATTGCTTCTGAGAGTTCCCTTGCCACGGATTGCATGTGTTTCTTTTCATGCATGTTGAGGTGCTCAACATTGGCATCTGTCAGTGCCCGTACCAATTGGCTTTTTGTAGTTCACCCTGTGCAACCACATTTTGGTCTCAGGTACAAATTTTAGGTCTACTTGCAGCCTGACGGGCATATGGTCACTATCTCCGAGTTGCTTTGTGACCGTACATACTGTTTTGTGGAGAGGTCACTTGTTGCGAAGGCCAAATAGGAGTGCTAGTCGTATGTCACCTTCTCGAGTAGAAGGTTGGCGGATCGTCGACATTGATGAGGGAAAAGGTTGTTCTCTATCTCCCAGTCTTCTACTTCTACGCCTCTGCTGTTCGTTTCATGGTAGCCCATCTTTCTGAGTGGCTTTAAATCACCGACCACCATGCATGCTGTATCATTGATACTCATTGCACAGTGACAGCGAGATGTCACTTGGGCAGTATAAGTTATACAGAAGAATCTGTATTTCATCATGCAATTAGGACGCCTACGATCTCAGCTGCTGAGACTTCCTGTGGTTACTTCCGTTTGCTTTGCTAGAATGCGTTTTGTACTAGGGTGAGGACTCCACCTTTGTGCCTTCTCGGTCTAATCTGAAGGTTTGGTAACCTCTGATCCCGAATCTATGTTGGGCAAATAGGTGTGTCTCTTGCACGCAACATCAATTTCGTCTTCTGCAAGTCTTATTGCGAGTCTTATTGTGATGAATACCTTCGGCATTCCATTGCACAATGTTTAATCGTCTCTGACCAGTACTTTGCTGTATTGAACCAGTAGCTTTTTCCCGTGGGCCTCACTGCTGCTTTGCCAAGTTGGAGGACAGGGACAGTCGTATAAAAACGGACCTTCATGGCATGGGGCCCGGCACTCGTCCTGCTCGACAGATCTCCACAGGTGTAGCACCATATCGAGATTCTATACTAAACATATTCATGATAAAATTTGGTCCATGCAGCCTTAGCATAGGTAGCTACGTCACCGCTTTCAGTGCCATTTGGAGCTCAGTTGCTTATCTTTCAGCAGTGTGTCCGATTTCAACCATCGTTTACTGTGTTCGCTCTCCGTTAGCCTTTGGCTGTCCCCAGCCAAAATCCACAAGCAACAGGTTGCTATTTTCTTTCAGGGCAGACGACCCGTGAGCGACCTGCCTCCCGGGCTGATGGGCGTCATCTGCCCAGCTATACCAGTTTTGTTAATGGACTGCTTGGTTTGCCTACCGTCCAGCTTTGTGTGCGGTTTACTGCACTAGCCTTTGATTGTCCTCAACCAAAACTACAAGGCAGCAGTGGTTCCTCGAAGAAGCACAGTCCTGGGTTGCTTTATGGACGCTCGGGTTGGCACTAGGCAATTTGCATTTGTTCTGTCGTTTTTGATCCGAAACCCTGGGCTGGGCCCCTTACATCGAACGTATGGGTCATTTCAATTGCCGCTATCAGCGCAACTTTAGATTTTGCACTCTCTGGTCATCACCGTCCTGATATTTCCGGGATGTTAATTGCGTGAACAATCGTACCTGTCCGACTGTCTCAGGAGGGCAGTTTCGTAAGCGCTAGAACGTAACTTGGGATTTCACTCTGCCAACTTTACCCAGTATCTTAGTCCGTGCTTGGCCTCATGAACAGAGTTTATCGCAGTCTTCCCCTGTGCCACCGTCACCTGATGTACCACATTTACCATGGATCAGGAGTGCCACGGCACGCTGCCCAACATGCGCTCATGGCTCGAGTTTCGCTCCATTCAGGATGCACCTCTCATCCCTTCGCATGCAGCCTTTCCCATCTGCTGGAAAGCTAATACTACCAACATATTCACACATCTGCCGTTTCATGTACCTTGCCTTGGGACTGCTCCGACACTCAGCTTGATTTGTGCACATGGTGCCGAGTTTTACTTCATGTCTTGGCTTTTGGGATGCACCTCTCTTCCCTTAAATTCGGTCATTTACTCCGGGAGTTGGTGTTTTGTTCATGGACGCTCGTACTCTGGTGTTTCATACTTTTTTAACTTGGACATATTTTAGCGGTCTTGCCAGGAAATGTAGCGCTGTTCAGGATTTCGGTCCATTTCTTTTCGTGTTTGCACTTCCACCACTGTTTTGTTCGCGGATGCTTGTACGCCTGATTCGTACTTTGAACTTGGGCATATTTTATCGCACATCGGCCAAGAGATGCGTGCTTGTTCAGGGATTTTCGCCCCTGCATTGTTTTCCTTGCACTACTACCACTACTTGTAGTTCTCACGATCCCTGCCCCTTTAGAAGGCCGGAACTCGAGTCTGTTTCCAGGGTCAGCACTTGGAGGTAGGGCAGGGTCTTGGTTAGCGCCTTCGCTAACCCTGGCACATGTTGCCGCCATGAGCCTGACCACGACATGATTTAATGAGCCATTCGCGGTTTCACCGTGAGACAGTGTGAACTTAGACATGCATGGCTTAATCTTTGAGACAAGCTTATGACTACTGGCAGGATCAACCAGATAGCTGTCATGGACGTGACTGATCGACAATGCTCGGGGTAGGAGACAGCGCTCTGTGCAGAGCGGATCCTGACGTCCCCAGCGAATTGAAGCGAACGACCAAGCGCTCGCTTCCCACCGTTTTGCTGGCAAGACTGCACCTCGCCAAGCAAAGAATGACGCCATATTTCTACCTGCGGACCCACAAGTTCGTTTCGAGAGCCGAGCCTTTAACGAGACCACCGTTGAGCTTTTAAAATTTTAGACTGAATGCATCACATCATGACCAAGCAACTTCGATATACGCATACACACACACCATCAGTAAGACCGCGCGAGCGAATCTTAATAGCAGACGCTACCATGTCCCTTATTTGCTGGGAGCCTTGTTCGCTTCATCAAGTGAAGAAGCGGAGAGGCATGCTCAGCCGTTAGAGACTGTGCACGCAATTGGTTATCGACACTGGGGAACCACGCTCGTTCACTTGCTCGCTTGTCCGGTTATTTTCAAAACGAGGAGACATAGCTTGCAGACGCACAACCCAGATGTTTTAGCATTTAATGAAACTGCCTTCCCTGAAACAACCGGGCATGGTACTGTTGTTTTCACAGCTAACATCCCCTGTAAAACCAGGGCGGGTGACATTTGGCGAGCGCAACATCTAAGTTGCGCTGATAGCATCTAATGAAACGACCCTCTACATTATTTGTGCGTAGCCCCAGTCCAGTGTTTCCCTGATTTGTACACCATGGCCAGGGAAAATGCAAAGTAGTAACTGCAAATTGCCAAGTGCCGACACGCGCCTCAAAGAGACTGAGAATGTTCATACTCCGGAATAAACTCAAAGTGGTCAGAAAAGTAGGGTCGACAATGTAAATATTTGACAGGCTGTCCAAATCCAAACATTTCTGAAGGCCAACACTTTTCACGGTGTGTTATAGGTGTAAGACGCTGTCCTAGGACAAGCTTATGTGCCCGAAAATACTGAGAAATGTTCCTTATCCGACAAGTCAGAAAGGCTGCACAGCTCTTTGGCGTAGATCATAAAGCCCAAATATATACAGCGTAAGATGATCGTATATATCACAACAAGAATGATCAAAATGGCAGAAAAGAATGAACGAAGAAGAAATATCAGAGACCTTCATGTCCTGCTATATCTAATTCTCACATTTTGTTCCATGATAATTTTCTGTGGAATTTTTTCTCAAAAATAAAACGGTTATTTTCCCCAGCCTGAAAGATTACAAGGCACCCACTATTCTGTACAGTCTGACATATGGAGTCTTGGATTATCTTTAGTAGAGATGTCAATTGGAAGATACCCAGTCCCACCCCCAGAACCTAAAGATTTGGCCAGTATTTTTAGTGAAAATGCATGTGAGGAACATTTGGAGGCTGCAATGACAGGGAAACCTCTCAAAGGTCAGTGTGTGAATCAGATTGTGAATTTTGTTAAAGCTGTAATTAATAATAATTATTATTTAATCATTCTGTGGAACACAGGTCCTCAATAAATGTATGTTATTCATGTCTGTCCTGTGCTATTCTTTTCATGTCATCCATGTTACCTAAATGTTAATTTCCAGCTCCTCTTTCCCATGACTTTTTTATATTCCTGTGTTTCTCTTTCCCTGTGTATTCCAAAGCAAGATCTGCCTTGCTATAATATTAGTTGGTAATGAATATTTGTATATCATTTTAATGTATGACTTATCCAGTGCCATCAACGTTTCTTAAGTTCTCTTTTCATGAGTTCCTCATAATTGACCTTGTCATAATTTTCAGTTTTTCTTTTCTGCCCAAGAACCCATTATTGAAAACCTGTATATCTTTGGTAGTTATAATTCTCCGTGTTTCACAGCCGTTCATGAGGACTGACTTGACATTTTAGTTTAAAATTCTTACAAAAACTGTCATTACAGGTGATATAATTCTTCTTTGAATGTGATTATGTTATCAGTGTCTGATCTAAGTGAATGATAGATTTGACTTAATACTTGTTTATATATTGTTTTGTGAACCAGGCTTGTGATTTAAATATCAATTTAAGAAGATGTCTTGGCTCAGCATTTATTTAATGAGCATGTTAGTTAAACAGTGTTTAGCATTGCAAGAACAATGAGTCACTAATATTAGCAATTTATATTAAACAAAGTTAATTTTACATTAGCAAAGCAGAAGATGGAAATGGTACAAGTCAGTGACTTGTGAGGTTGGTTTTATTTACTCAAACTGCTCATAAATTGCTTGCAAGCATATCTACATTACACTAGACATTTCTGCATTTGATTAACTCTTACAAGGTAAAGCCTACTTTCCATGACGTATGTTAGACATTACAGATTTGCTTGAAATGACAGTACTGTTGCCTTGTGATAGAAAATGCTAGTTACAATTCTGAATACTACATTTCAGTTGTGAATTTAGAGAACTGTACCAAATTATTTAATGAACAATTTAAAGGGATGTCAAATATTTGATGCTGTGTATTCTGACATGGAACTGAATTATGTGATACATCTGAAGCACAGAATAGAAAGTTTCTGAATTCTGTCAAAATATTGAATAGAAATTGGAAACATTAAGGCATTCTACCCCCCACACTTACATTTATGAACAAGTATTTTACAAAAGGAATTTGATCATATTCCCCATGTGTAATATTTATTACTATTCTTTAATATTTTCCATGTTACAAAAAAGTTACAGTAATAATAGATAATATAAAGAACCTGTTTTCATACCATGTGGTATATTGTTTGATTCTGGACACGACTTTGCTAGCGCATTTCGCCATGTTTGGTCGGGTATTTTCCGGTTTCGTTTGCGAGCTACTGAGTTAGTGCTTGAGCAACGCTGTGAGCTATGACTGTTACATGGAATGCTTTTGCTGTGTCAACCGTGCGTTGTTGTGTGTATTCAGAAAATGGCGGACAGCGGTTATGATAACAATCTCAATCTGCCGTATGCAGTTATATTGCTAGTGCAGAAAGCTGGATTTTGTCATGATTGCTGTTCCCTTCGACAAGAATTGTCGTGATTCAAGTGATGAACAGTTTTGTGTTGCTACATTAGCGACGGCCATATGCATTTTATGCGGTGCAGGTTTCTTTTTGTGGCGGTACGCGACTGTTTCATTCTGGAATTAGTTCACCCAGGAAACATTTCACAGTTCTTAGCATTTCGTGTGATTTTCATTGGCACAGGAACGGAGAAATTATGGGGTGACCCGTTGCAGTGAAGTTGGAACCGTGACTTGAACTATATTAGGGATTACTTTGTTAGACACATAATGTTTCCAACAGTACATGGCCGCCTTTATTTTCTTGTAAATTTTTGGTATTCAGGCTGGATGGTTTGCAGTTGAACAAATTCCGTTCCTACTGGGGATTAAACTAAACCATCTGCCTAGAAATCAACTATCAGATTTGAAATTTATTGATTTTGTTTGTCAGATACTAAATATTTGGTAGAAGCTGAACATGACATGATTTAGATTGTTTTGTCTTCATATTTGCAGATTAATTCTGACATATTTGTTACTTGCCACAATATATTTGTTTCTACTAAATTATTCCATTGGTGTGAAAAAAATTGATATCTGTTTTTGATATAATTTGTTTGTCCTTATAACTTTTCTTTCTATTTCTTTTTTCGTTCTTTCTTTTTCTGTCTATCATTCATTAACATTCTTATTTTGAATAACTGTCACTGTAGTCATATTGCACCTGTCCAGGTGACATTGAAGTTTCATGGGAGATGGTCCTTGCCAATGCTATATTTGAACTGCTAGAATATATTGTAAATGAGGTAATATTAAGATATCAACTGCATGAAGTCCCATCATTATTTTCACAGCTGTTGTTTAATTGTATAATAGTTGTTAGTTGTCCATGTTTTTCTTGCGCATTTTTTTTGAACTGCTGCAGCCTTTGGGATAAAAAGCAAGCATTTTCATGTTATTTTTATTTTTACTAATTCAGGCTTGTTTTACAATTTATTTTGAACCTAAACTCTTTCACACCAGCGCAAAAACAAAACTTAGATTTGGATTGGTTTTTGTCAAGGTTTGTCAGGCATTTCTTATAGCTTGATGTTTATGTGATGGCTTATCAATTGATGTTAGAAAGTGTCAGTGTTAATGCACAATTCAAATTTATAAGCTCCTTCAAACCTAATCAAATGAAGCAGATTTATTCAATGAAAGAAAATGCATGATATTTTTGCTGAAAATTATTTTTCTAGAGTTTACAATGTAATATTGAAAGAGACTTCTCACATGTAAGTCAGTTGAACTAAATATATATCTGAATGTGATTAAAGTATAAGTTATTATATATAAAAATGAAGACAAATTGATACAAATTATAAATATGTGTGTTGCCAAGGTCTACAAAGAGAGCAAGAACAGTAACACTCGACCTACAAGGCATATAAGAGCGACTAGGTAGGGGCCTAGGGAAGCTACCTAGTAAATAAAAAGCGTAGCAGAAATCGGATGTGCTGGCTTCTTGGCTCATAACTAGCAAAACAGACAATCGCTCTTAGGCTCAGATCCCATACAAATCATAAAGAGTGGTTAACAAGTGGTTGAAATGGAGCGTCTGAAGAAGAATATGTTAACAACATGAATAAATGTCATATGATGTTACTTCTCTTATTTTATTTTCCTGGACTTCGAGGACAAAGCAATCTTTGTGGCATCTTGTAGGGTAACAACAAAATCGCTTCATCATGCTTAGTCAGTGTCTATCCTTGTAAGAGCCCCATGACTGAACTATGCTTTGCATCTCCTTTACTGTTCTTCACTGGGTTGTCATTGCTCTGCCTCTCATCTTCCCTGCTGGGTCCACTGCATGGCAATTCTCATGATAGTCTCTGGATCATTTCTGAATATTTGTCCAGTTTCAGCGCCTGCATTTATCGCTGTCATTTTTATGTGTGCATGTATTAAGCAGATCTTGACTGCTGATTTTGTTAGATCAAAACATTCTGAAAATATTTATCAGGCAGGCTGTATGGAATACTGACAATCTAGATGGTACTTTGAATGTCGCTCTCTAGCATTCAGAACCATACAAATGTACCAAAAGTGGACATCTCTTCATCATCATCATCAAGAGGCAGTTGCTCTCTTTGCAGCACATCTGAAATTCACTCTGTCTCTAGTCAGTTCACCCACTTTATCGATGGTCATATTCATGGTTTCTTTAATATCTTGTAGCCATCTTCTTTGGTCCTCTGGGTACTGGGACCCTGCCCTCTAGTATTACTCTTTCCAAGCATCGTGGCCTTGATGTACCTAAAGTATGTAATTTTTTCTGTAGTATGTTGTTTATCAGCCAATTCTCTTAACATTTAGTTCTTTCAGGACATCGGTGTTCTTTCTCTTTTCTGTCCATGGTATTCATAGGATCTTTCTGTAGCATTTAGTTTTGAAGGACTGGATTTTCATTCTTAATTTTTTTTGTAATAGTCCATGATTCACAACCATAAGTAGCCACTGGAAAATGCATGCTCTCAATATTTTTAATTTAATATTTTGCTGGTGCTTTGCCACATGTTCTTCATTGTGTTTAACTTGACTGCTATTGCAAATCTTCTGAGATCTCTTTGGAGCAGTCACCGTTATTGTTAATTATTGAGCCCAGATAATCGTAGCTCTCTAAACATTGGAGTTCTTCATCGTTTATTTGGATGTTAGGTGAGCCTTTGCTTTGTCAGTTGACATGATTTTTGTTTTTTGTGTATTAAAATATAGATGTTGGTCTTCACTATGTTTCTTGGTAGTCATGATTAGGTTTTCCAAACCTTCTTTGCTGGTGGATAATAGTACTATATCATCTGCGTATGTAAGCTCTGGAATGAATTTACTGTCTATAGTGAGAGGTAATAATTCACATAGTTGGATGTCTTTTACATTCCTCATGATGTTCTCTGCATATATGTTGAATAAGTATGGGGACATAATACATCCTGTCTACCCCTTTTGAATCTCGAATCATTCAGCTATTTCACCTCTATTTTAATTGTTGCCTGTTGTTAGGTAGTATAGAGATTCATGAGTTGTATTATTAGTGTTGGAAAGTGCATGGCTTTCATGATGTTCCATATTTTATGGTGTTGTATATGGTCGAAAGCTCTATAGTCTATGAAACATGCATGCAGGTCTATTTGTATTCTCTGCATTCTCGATAATGAGTCTCATGCTCAAATATGGTCTCTTTCTCTTCTGAAACTGCTTGTGTTTGTGTATTTCATCTTCTAATTTTTGTTCCATCCTCTTCATGATGATTCTTAGTAGGATTTTGCTGACATGACTTATAAGGGCAATAGTTCTGTAGTTGGTGCATAGTTTCAGTTTCCTTCTTTGGAATAAGTATAAATATTGATCTTTCCATTCCTTTGTAGGAAGACTATTCCATATCTTTGTGCACAATTTTGATATACCGAACACTGGCCTCCCGCTTGCTTGAATTAATTCCGCTGGTATATCATCGCACCTGGTGACTTCCCTCTCTTCGGCTTCTTGATTCTTGCCTCTCAATATCCGTAATCAGTTTTGTCTCATACTGGAAGATCGTCAATTGTTGCTTAGATTGCAAAAGATTAGCTTAGGGAAATGAATTATGTTTACAAATACATTCACATTTTTGAGACTTTCAGCAAAACTTATTTTAATAAGGCAGTTAAATTGCTTTATTTAGTAGATATTCTTTCTATGAATTCCTAGCAATTAAGTAAATAGTGATTGGGATCAGGGAAACATGGAATGGAATCTGTTCACAAACTAACAACATCAGTAGTTGTACAAAAATTCCTGTAAAAATTGGGAACAATCATGTTAAAAGATTTCTTTAGGTAGATCAACATTACTGACCAGTCCTTTCCAGTCAATATAAAATACAATACTACATTGAAATAAAATTATAGGAATGATTTATTTGAAATGTCAAGTCAAATTATTTTAGATCTATTGTTATGGTTACTAAACTGAGCGTCATTGCACTCCAGGCAGACCATAGAGCTCAGTATCCCAACGATATAGAAGAGTATGCATACTGATGGTTCCTGTGGCTCACTGATTAAACACACCTCTCACTCTGCCTCTCAGGCATCCAGTTCACTTGAACAGCAGGTAACTCCAAACTGCTTAAACCACATGATCGATTCAACATCGATTTGAGTGTCCTCATCCAACAGACAGTCGCAAAGGGCCGAAGAATATCCCCTTATCCATCTTCAACTCCCCAACAATCGATGCTGTTGATGCAAGCCTTCCGCTCTCTCATTACCATAAACACCTGCATGCCAGGACAGTATGTCCACGTAAGCGCTGGAGTTAGATACTTCTATAGATGACACCCCTCATGCAAAACCTCCCCTTCTGGATCTTGTGAAGCATCGACTGAAGTCGGATACAACAACCCCCAGTAAATGAAGTCCCAGAAATCAATGGAGGGCAATGGGGCCTCAACCTCCATCCTCATACAAGTAGTTGTCCTGTATCCCCCTCGGCTCTGAAACAACCCTACCATGTACATTGAGAAAAGCCGGTTTTCCCCACCACATTGAACCGACCCCGGTTATACAACATCATCATCATCCCTTGCATTATTTTCTATCAGCTGCTTAACTGCGAGATCAGCCTTCATGTTGCCCAATCTCTACATTCTCTTCCAAGAGTAATGATAACATTGAAATAGTTGGTCATGCTACCATCTGTTGGGATCCATTCTTTCCCTTTTGGTAGTCCAACCATAGTCACCTGCATTTTCTCTCAGCCTGGCCATCCCGACGCCCCCTTTGGGTTTTGCCCTTAACATCATTGTGTTCTTGTGATGGATGTCTCTTATCAAGAAACCCCCATTTTGCCTTGGTTTGGCGGTGCATGGGGAGCGTAGTGACAGAATAAGCATATTCTCATCTTCACAATGGGGATCTCTGTGGAGCCCAGAACTATATGCATCCTTCATTCTGAACCCGTTGAGTTGTTCACATTGTGATCTTGATATCGTAAAATTCCGAGTCTGTAATCTCCACTGACATTACCAGTCAATGAAAAAAGGGGCAAGTAGTCTCTGCTCAGGTGTGCAGCCACCATAACTTGAAACCGCAAGACCATGCCACCGTTGCGTTTATTCAATATGGTGTTTGAAAGATAGACTACGATCAAGTTATTCCAAGAAAAGCGCACCTGTCTCTGGCTCGATGGTATATTCATAAAAGATTACAAGGTAGGTCAGCCTTGCGATGGATTATTAAAGACACCACAACATACCCGCTTTTTCGGGATTGACCTGAGGGCGAGACTCTCTAACCAACCGAGATGAGCCAATGTTTTCTGAATGTGTCAAACATCTCTGTCTATCTACACAGTCCTATATTAGATATCATCTGCAAATGTCAATTTCCCGGCCAACCCGGTTGGCTGTTTACTACATTTGCTGTGTAATATTAACCCACGGGTGATAGAGAAAACCCCTGGGATAATCGGGCATATCGTGCAGGATCTGATGTCCATGTTCCTAAACGTGTGCAAGCGATTCTCTACATTAAAAACAGCTATCAGTTCACCAGCCAAGAGTTAACTTAAATTTAATCAAGAGCGCCATTATTGAAAAATTCACCTTGTTATAAGCATCCTCCAAAATTTTAGATCTAACTTTATACAAATAGTGTCAGTATATTGACTTTGCTGAATCAGTTAAAATGTGTGCAATTATTGAACATACAATTTCTCTCAACCAAGTAAAAGTTTTCCTATTCTGCAATAAAATTCAACATTATTTTAATTTGAAATTCTTTCATTCAATACCAACCATATTAATTTCATATTTTGCATTAGCCCCTCCCAACTGATTTCTTATGTTTGCATTAAATGTCACTTATTTAAATTCATATGTTTGCAATAGATGCACCATTAATTTTTGTTGTTTCTTATAGATATCTTTAACCACATTAATTTGTATGTTCTTATAATAACTGCTAATTCATTAATTTCTGTTTTCATTCCAACCATACTTATTTGACATGTTTGAAATAATGCAATCCTCTTTCATTGATCAGTATTTGATATGAACTATATTTTAAATTTTACTCTTACTTCAACATAAAATCCATCTCCAGAAATAAGTTTCATATATCTGATAAGAGTTTGGGGAAGTAATTACACTTCATACTTTTCTAAGTGATCCTATTTTCTTTTTTCCCTCAAACGCTCCATATTAAACTTTGTGTGGTTTCATGTGATCTGAGCCTAAGCGATTGTACATTGTGCCAGTTTTGCGCCTAAAAGTGACCAGCTCAATTTTCCAAATGCTTTTTTTTTACTGGGGTGTTTCTTCCCCATCTCATGACATGTCTTGGGGGCAGTGGTATTATTTTTTTTCCCCCGGGGAACCCCGGCACCACGGATGCCTATTTCATTTTGATTTTTAAAAAAAAATTATTTAAAATTTGTGGGGTTTTCAAAAGGTGATAACATTGCAAACTGTGTTTCACTAAGAAATGTCAGTTTCTCTTATGACATGAAGAACATTTCTCTCAGCATTATAGCATTGTTTTTTTATCATCATCATTCTAACATTGTGTGCCATCAGTGGGGGACATGTCTGTTGGGGTTTTGACAAGTTGCAACTTCAGGCTGTTAGGATTCAGACTGCTAGTTATCCCTTTGTCTTGGGAATCTTGTGTCTTTAACATGAAGGTGGATGCTTAGAGATGGGAGTCTTTAGTGAGATTCTTTCCTATAAGGGACATACCATTTTTTATGACAATTTCAATGCTGGAGGTAATTCATTGTAATACTCTACCAATAAATAATAGAAGCTTGAGGTGCAAGGTTAACAGCGACCATTCTCTCTCTGCGATTGTTCTTTTGACCATTTTGATCAATCATGGCCTTTTTCTCTTTCAGACAGTCAATTGGCAAGTGTTTTACTGTGACAACTTATATGAGTTTTCGCTTTTCCCTCGTCTTTCAGCTCCTCCCTAAGTCTCTCTTCTTGCGCAATGTTGTTTTCCATATATCATGATAAGCCAGTTGTTCCCATTTGCTAGGACCGATAGAAAAGTTATTCATTGAGGACTGCAGACATCTTTATATCTGAACAGTGGTCTGCCTTGGTGCCTTTTCTCCTCTGAAAGTTCACAGAACATTTGTTTTAGAATGCGGCCATTGTCCATGCCCTAGCCATCTAAGTCTTCTACTGCTGAGTATGCCCATGATGGAAGAGCAGTTTGCCGTTGCCTACTTCAGAGTTGGTTATCTTATCGTACCACCTGATGTTCATAATCTTGCAGAGACATTGAAGGTGAAAGATGTTAAGTCTTCTCTCGTGCCTTGAATAGGCTGTCCATGTTTCTGAGCCATATAATAAAGAGCTAATTACACAGGCTCGATATATTTGAATCTTCGTCTCCAATGTTAATTTTTGTTGTCCTTATGCCTCTTTGATGTTTGCGAATGTAGTAGCCGCTGCCTGTGGCGTTGGTTTCTTCATCAAGAAAAGCTGACAGTGACTATGGACCAAAATAAAAACTTTTAACTGGGTTAGATAGTTAACATTTAAGTAATATTTGTTGGTTATTATTTTTCTGACATAAACCACTGTTTTGGTGACATTAATCAGAGAAAACAGGGGATGCCCTAGCCAAATTATTTATTAAGGATTGCTGTGTAGCCTCCTGTTTTGCAACTAAGGCAGCATCATCAGCGGGAGTTCCTTGAAAAAGTTTCTGTTTTTTTTTTGGCTCTTAGCGAGCCAAATTGAAAAGTGACCCAGATCTCGTGCGGATGAAAACATCTCCATCAGTATCCCCGGGCGTGGCGTAACAAGACTGCGGGAAAATGCCAAAGAGTGGGTGCAATGACACTCCTGTTGGCTCATTCTAACCTCAAAGCTATCAGATGTCTACGAGTCAAGGTGCATGGGGGCAGCGTGGGTGGGATTAGTGATCTGACACTAATCTAGACCCCACCTCCCCTCTGTGGTGACCTGGAAACAGGCGTGGTTCGGTCTGGCTAAGGGGGTAGGTGTCGTGGAGAGCACTTTGGGGAAAGTAGAATGCAAAGGCAGTCACGTAGATGGGATCCCCCAAACACAGGCAAATCCCCAAATGACTATTTCTCATTTCTCCCGGCGTAAAAAAACGGAAGGAAAAACATACGGGAAAAAATAAACCCCTGCAGCGTAATCCGGGGACTGGGGCCACCCCTCTCTCTCTTAGGCCAATATCGGGTGTCACCCTGGGCCCCCGGGGGCGAGGCCCTAAGGGGCTCCTCAGGCCCCGGCGGGGGAGGGGGGGGGGAGGGAGGGGGGGGTTTTGGATTGGAAAGGGGGGGTGGGCAAGGGCGTTTTTTTTTTTTAGGGCCCCTTGGGGCCCTTAAGGGTTTTGTGGGCGTTAAAAAGGTTTAATTCTTGTTTTTTTTTTTTTCAGGTTTGGTTCGAATTTCGGGGACCAAAAACTGGGCAGACACCAGGTCTTCATTTCCCCCAAATTTTGCACCCTTTATTTTTTTCCCCTCCCAAAGGCATCTTAGGATATCTCTTGTCTTTCTGCCTCTACACTGGCGGGGGCTTTTACTTATTTAGCTTAGTTTTGTTGGTCTGGGTGTGGTGGTAAAATTTTGCCCGGTTTGCCTTGGTCTTTGAGTTTTTTCCATTCTTCCCAGTGTTTGTTTTCCCGTCTGCAGATTTTCTCTGTATGAGGGTTTTGACCTCTTGAAAAGACAAGGGTTGGAAAATTTTGCTTTTTGGCTCCTCCTTAGCTAAGACATCGCCTCTCTTTGCCTGCAATCCACATGAATGGAATCCACTGCAATGTTTCTGCCTTTTCTAAAAGCTGAGCAAGTTCTCTTTGTATTTTTTGTCTGTGCTATCAGTGGTTTAGCCCCCGGGGTTTTTATGCTGACAATGAGTCTGAAAGAAATCCATCTTGCTTGCAGCTGCTTGCAGCTTATTCATGTGCTGTGCTGCCATCAAAAAGGGCTATAGTTCTGCTTTGTATTGGAACATATTCTTCCAGTAGGACCCTGAGCACAGTGGTAGCATCTGGGTGCCTAAATTTCCCCCTGTCCACCTTTCTTGGTTCCCCCATTCCTCCATCTGTAAATTTTTATCCAGCTGCTTCAAACATTAATGGAGATGTTCCATTTTTCTTTTTCACTAGTTGGCTCGGGCATCTTTGCTTAATAATTTAGGGATGGGGTTGGAAGTTTAGTGGTACTGAGTCTGGTTCCCAGTGATCAAAAGAAATTCTTAAAGTATGGAATTATGATTTAGTAGTTCCAATTGCTTTATTTTTTTTGCTTTGTGGTTTAGACGGGCCTTTTAGTCTGTTCTTTTTCTACCGCCATTTTCATGCAGTGGATGGTGGGCATTTTTTTGATCCTTTCAGTCTGTGAATCCTTTTCCCCTTCTTCTGTCTTCCAAGGGCTGGATGTTGGCTCCCTTTTTCCATTTCTAAAAGGTTTGGTTTCATGGCCCCCAAAAATATAGAACACCTTTGTGTTTCCAGTTCGTTTGTTTGAATGGGCTGATATCCTTATATCTTTAAAAATCTCCTCAATGACCCTGACTCAGGAGAATATCACTCCCCAAGTATTCAGCCAGCTTCCGCATCACACTTTGTTTCCTCATAGCCTTTCTTTTTTTCCATTATGTGATGTTCCATGTCAGCGACTGTAAAACAACCCCAAAAAAGGTTGGAGTAGGGCGGGGGCGGGACGATATATCGAAAATTTCAGTTAAATGTTCCCCTTTTTTGACAATAAAAAAGCTTGCTATAGTTTTCTCGGTTTATTTCTAGCCCCCATTTACTTCCCACATTAGCCTGTTCGGGTGGCCTGGGTTTAAAATGCGGACCCAAAAACTCGGGGGGTGTACCACACAGCTAGATCATCAGCATGGAGAGAGTGTGATACATGTCTGGGCGGGTTTTTGGGGAATCTTTAAATTTCGGGAAAAACAATGGGGCGTCCCTGCCTGTGGGACCCCCTTTAATTTAATCTGGGACTGTCCTCCATCAATTTTACAGATGCTTGTCTATGGGTAAAAAATTTTTTATCCAATGGGTACTTTTCTACCCGTATTCCACTGCTGAGCGGTAGCAAACCATTTTTCCCAGACTTTGTGAAGGGCCCTTAACATGTGGAAGAACACAGTGAGTGTTTTCTTCTTTCTTGGAAGCCTTTTTCTTTTCCCTTGGAGTATCCCTTGGTCATCAGTCTTCATCTGCCTGAAACCTGTCCTGGACCCATTTATTTTGGGATTCTAAAACCACAGTCTAGTTTTATCCCTCTCCCTTTTGGTTTTCCCCCCTTTGGTCGGCCCGGGGACCTTTTTTGATTTTGAAAAGGGGGGTTTTGGGCATTTTCAGAGTTTTACGTTTTTTTTAAAAAATTGGGTGGTTGGTGGGCCTTTTGTTTGACAGTGGTTTGTTTAGGTTGGAACCCATTTTGACCCAGGTTGATGCTCCCTGGGTTCACTTGTTGTTTTTTAATTGCTTTTCTCACCATTTTTCCTCTCTACTTAACATAGCTTTTTTGCTTGTAAAAACCCATCAAGGGTGTTCGTTTTCCCTGGAATTTTCTCCTTGCTGAAACTTTTTCCCTTTAAGGGGGTTGTGTTGGGGCTTTTAAGTTCCCCCGAGTTTTTTATTTCAAAGAGGTTTTTTTCTTTAAAGTTTTCCCCTGCGGTTTCTTTCTTTTAAAAAAAGGTTCCTTTGTGTTGCATTATTTGCCCCTTTGGGTGATTTCCCATTGTATTTCTTGCGGGACTATGGAACTTTCTCTTGTCTATACAGTTTTCCCCTCCTCTGGGATAGCCTTTGCAGCATCTAAAATGGCTTTATTGAATGAACGCATCTCTGCCCCTTTTTCCTGATTGATTAATTTCTTTCAGTACTTGTCTGCTAGTTCTTGGAATAGTTTCCCAGTCTCCCTTTTTTGTAATTCCTGGGGGCAGAGTTTGTGTTCCCCCTTGTTAATTTTTTAGGGAGTTTCACGGGTCGGGTAATACCCCCAATCTTGCAGACTTTTTATTATCCTGTGAATTCGTCTGTAAAAGCCAGATCGGGGTGCTTTTTTTCGCCACCCCTCGTGAGTAACATGTGTGAGGGTCATCTGGGTGGTTAGAATGGTGGACTGTTGGGTGCATTCTTCAAGGCTTTTACCTCGGGATCTGGTGTCAAACCCCCGGTGAGTGGCTGTTGAAATCTCCTACTATAAGCAATTGTCATCTTAACTTTATAGCTTAGCTCAGTTTGAATGGAGGTGGTGAGTATATATTTTATTGTCATCTTAGTTTTTTTTAAAGGGTTGAAAAGCTATGAATTCTGTCTCATCTGATTGGACCTTTATTCAAGCCGGGTTTGGTTTCGAAATAGTTTACTACTCCCCCTATTCTTTTTCTCTTCCCGGGAAGGGTTTTAAATCCTCTAATGCTGAATCTATTTTCCATTAGGGCGTCTCTTGGATACAGCAGATGTCAATCTTTTTTGCTCCCGACTTTTTCAACTCGTTTTTTTTGGGGACCCCTTCTGCATTCCATTGCATAATTTGAGGGTGGTTTTCCTTGCTGCCAGTAGTAATCCCCCTTTCCCCCTGGCTTTTCAAGAATCAACAGGGCCGCCAGTAGCTAAGGGTGGACCCCCTTAGGCGGGGGGCGGGCCCCCCACCACCCGGGTTTTCCCATGTGGTCCCAAATTTTAAAAATTTCCTGCCAGAGGTTTTGTTGATTCCTCCCCCCAAATGGCGCCATTCCTTTAACATCTTTTTTTTTTTTTCTCTAACATTCTCCTCTGAGAATCTTCTTCCCTTTTCTAAAACTCCCAATCTAATGACTTCAGCCTTCTGTTTCCCCGGGCCCCCCAAAAGGGTTTTTTGGGGTGCTCCTGGACACTGAGTTTTCCCTTTTGCTTAAAGGGGAAAATGTCATAAGTAGAAGACAAGACAAGAAAAAAGGGGTTTCCTCAAGAGAGAGAGGACAAGTGCTATTTTTTCCTTAGCTGGGGATGGGTTGGTTGCAGCCAGGCATTTCCACTGCGGGGGGTTCTGCTGTCCCTTTTAGGCCCCATCCCTCCCCCCTTTTTGGGCTGACCTTTCACCCTTCAGTCTGTTGGCTTGGGTTTGACCTGCCGAGTTAACTCCAGACATGCCTGAAAAGGTCCTAAAACCCCAAACCCTCCCAACCCGATAAGGGGAAAGGAGGGTTCTCTGTCTATGACAGCTGTTTTCCATTCCTTTGTTTCTTTGGGGGGCTTGTTGTAAGTCTGGGGCACAACTTATTCCATTTCCAAATCGAAGAGATTTACTTTTCATTTTTCCCGGAACTGTTTCTTTCTGTCGTGCGGGCTGAAAGCAAGGATAAAAAGTCCTCTCTTTTGCCTGCCTGGGGAACTATGTCAAAAAAAAAATACACATATAAACTCAACCCTGAAATCCCCCCCTCCCCGGTTGTGGTAAGGTTTTTTCCTCTGCCCCCTTGCTTATCCGACCCCTTTTTGTGAATTAAAAAATTTAAGGGTTTTCCCCCCAAAGGGGCCCTTTGGGGCCGGTGTTTTCCTTGACTTGTTTGGGTTTACCCTTTTCGGGTCCTTCATTTGGGGGGTTCCCCCCCTCAAATACGTTTTTATTTTCTTTTTGGGGTGACCCTTCAACTTTTCCCCCTTGTTCGTTTTTCCCCGGTTTCTGCTTTTTTTGGGCTCTTGGGCCCCTTGCAGGGTTTTTTTCGTTTGTTCTCTTCCTTTGTTGCAACCTTTTAAAACATATATTTCCCCAAAACCCCGGTTAAGCCTCTCTTTGCCCTTTTTTTTTTGGGCCGATCCCCGTTTGCCCAAAAATTTTTTCCCCCCAAACCCAGTTTCCCCCATGGGGTCATTTTGCCGTTCCCATCGTGGCGGCCCCCTTTTCTTTTAAATTTTCACCCTCCCCATTCACCTACCTCCCCAAATTCCGGACATAAAAATGGACCCCCCCCTCAGGACTCAAGGGTTTGCCCTATGGGGCCCCCTTTCAACTCAACTGGCCCCCCCCCGGGCCCGGCGTCTCTTCTCTGGATGCACCCCTCTGTTTTTTTCTGTTCATTGGGGATTGTTTGTCCCGGAACGTGCTGTGTTTAGGATCTATCAACTGATCATCTATCTACTTTCCAGGTAGCTTCCTCGTCCCCATCCGCAGCCGCAGGAACCATTTTTTTTCAGGGCCCACTGGAGGTGGGGTAGGATCTTGATTAGTAACAGCTCACTAATCCTGGGCGGGTTTTTCCCCTTCGTCTTTGCCCCCCAAAATTCTGTCCAGCAGCGATGTGACATGAATGACAAGGTTTATCAGAAGCGGGGATAGTGTTATTGATTTGCACTGATTTCTCTCCTGTAGCCTCAACATGTGCCTTGGGCAATTTTGATAGTACCACTACCCATTTTTTCATATTGATAGAGAAAAAGGGAAGGTCTAGAAAACACATGCAAATTTGCTTTCCTTTTAAAAACCCTATACAAATATATTGTTGGTAAAATTAAATAAGTAAATGTCAAACTCACAAAAGTAGGAGGGAAAAAATTCCCTGGTGAAATGAAAATGAAGAAGACCCGGGGAGATCAATAGCAAGCTGTTGCAAAAAAATCAAGAAAAAACAGGGAAAATCCCCATCTGACCTGATATTTTTTGGAAAGATGACAAGAATAAAAAAGTGGGCTATTTAAAAACGATTTGTTGACAATTAAAAGTTACTAAAGATATTATGGTGACTGTCGGAGTCATGAAGGTTTAGCTGTAATTTGCATGGACAAATTCTACCTAGGACAAATTGGCCAGAAGAATATGAGCGCAAAATTGATGGGATTCAATGAACTATCTCATTTGCTGAAATGTGCAGAGCCCAAATAATTGAGGATGACACAATTATCACATTTGATAGAGGTATTTGCTGGACATGGAATAAAACAAAAATGCATATGGTGTTCTAGATTTGAATACTATACTAAAAGTAGGTTTCATTACCAACAAGGCTGAGCCATTTTATGTGAACAGATATACTGAATATGAGATTGGAGCACTTATGAACTTATTCCTTGTGCAATGAGTCAATCTGATACTAACAAACTAACTAACTGCATTGACAAGACAGTCTGCGTGCATGACTGATGGATTATATTGTAAATACTACTTGTTGTTTAAGTAACACTGTGTTGTATGCATGAAGGCAAATGATTTGCTCATTTGTCTATCTCTATATCCTCTTTGTGTCGATTGAAAATAAGCTTCAAAAGGCCAAGTTGTGATTATGTAGCTATATTTGTATTTTCTGCTGCACTTCATGTTATATTGTATCGTGATACGAGACACCTTCTGCCATTGTATTTGCTTTATATTTTTTAATTCCTCATTAATGTTTGTGTAGATTTCTTGGCTACCCTCTTTCTATCTGTTGGAGACTTTCAATGTTTTTTGTATGTCTTGATTATATTGTTTCCCCAGTTACCAATGTTATTGTATCACAACATCAGTGTTGTTTTCACTTGCTTTTTAGATTTCCTAAATTAAATTTTTTACATCAGAAAAAAGTGATTAAATGAGACCCCTGCAAACTTTGGCCCGTTTTATGAGTTTTAATTACAGTGTGAATGAGGTATATGAAATGAAGATGTATTAATCATCATACTTGGTGTATTATCTTTCATTGAGTTGTAAAACTATACATTTCATTATGAAAGTTGAAATTTAATTTGTAATGTACATGAAATAAATAGACTCGGACAGACACAGGTTGTTCTAAACAGTTGGTAAATTAATAATTTTATTTCCAAGGACCTAATTCTTATTTTTTTGGTATTAGCAAACCATCCTGATAAAACCCAAAAAGGGCCCGTTTCAGGTTGAAAAAAAAGTTTTCATTTTTTAAAATCCTCTATTTAAAAAAGCAAATGAAACGATTGATAGAACCATCATCATTGCACTTTGGTAAGTAACCATGTGTGCTCTAATCTCTTTCTTCAGGAAGATCTGCTCAGTGTGATCCCCAAGCACCGCTAGGTCCCGATGTAATTTTGAAGATGGTGAATATTTTTGTGAAAATTGTTTTCCCTTTTCTAATAAATTTTTTGCCTGGGCTGTGGCTTTCAGCATCTCTTCTGGTTTTGAAATGCCAAGGCTCTTTCCCATACTCAAATTAAACACAATTGGAAGTGACAAAAACACAATTATTTATTCTTGATGTCAACTAGTGAGTAGTGCTTGAAAGTATGCAGATAGTTAGTTATTAACGCTTATTCTGGGGATTGAACATAATTAATTTGTAGTTGTAATTTTTGACTGCAATATGACATAGTTAAAATCTTACTGAAGACAAAATGTTATCCATATAATTACATATTATATATCAAGTGAATGAGAAATGAATTTAATTGTATTACAAAGATCAGTATTGTGACAAAAACAAACACAACAAAAATGAATGTTGGAGATTATTAAAAAATCAGTATTGGGACAAAAACAAACACAACAAAATGAATGTTGGACAAGCAAATTTTTATATTTTTTTCATGGATTCTCCCCGAAAAGTATATCCATGTGAGGGCCCATAGGTAGCATCCCTCATGCAACCTGCCATTCTAGATCTTCGAAGCATCAAATGAGAGTCATACAATGATTTCGTAAATGAATTCCCCGGAAAACTACTGGAGGGCAGCGTAACAACCTCAGCCTACATCCCCATGCTGGGAAATAGTTATTCTGTAAGGTCTGCTTTGCTCTTTAATGAGGGATGCCATGCCTGCTACAGAAACACCAGCCTGACAGTTGAAGCAAAATAATTAGTTATTTGTTTGGTTTTTCTTTTCCCTATGTCTATTATAACTAATGGTCATGTGATATAAAGTTTGGGATCAAGATAATTGTTGTAAAGGTTGGATCTTCCTGCTTACTGTTATAATGGCAGGTTGGTCTCATCACTTAATTATTGTGTAGCTCTTTTCTTCTTCTTCTTTGCATTAGTTCTTTACAATCAATTTTCATCACTCTTTGTGATATGTTTGATCTTTATCAAGAACATGTATCGTTGCACATTGGTTTGTAGGCCCCTAAATCATAGACTTTCTACAGATTTAGGACACATGCATCTGATTTCAGTCAAACCTCCTTAGTGCCTTTTTACGACATGCGTGGCAGGTAACAGTGGTTCCATTCTTTACACCCCAATTTGGGCCCAGTAACCATTTGGGGCGATGTGTAGCTCTTGTAATTGAAACTTCAGATGTCTCCATTAGATTCACTAACAAGATGAATATTATGGTGTTCCATATTTCTAATTCAAAAACTATCCCAAAATTTTCACATCCAAACTGTAACTTTACTAATAGGGAAGGCTGTGTAAAAATACATCTCGTCATCATCAAGTAGCTTGTCTTAAAAATTGACTCCCCATAACGCAGTCCCGAAAAACTCTGTTCTGTGCAGTTGACTTCGTCAGCAACAGTTATTCTCAATCATCATTGACATCTTGCACACGTCTTCTCAGTCTTTTCATTCTTCTTTCAGGCACCATTCCCTCTAAAATTGTCTTCCCCTAGGCGCTCATGTCGTTTGATGAGTCCGAAATATTTAATTTTCCTTGATGTTATGCTCTTTAATAGCCAAATCTCTCAATAACGTAAATCTTTTCTTATAAACAGGACAAAGTGACATTTCAACCAAAAGTGATTTTATCACGTAAAGGACAACACAGATATACAACAATAGTACTATACTGAACAGGAAGAAAAAAAGTTTAATAGTAGAATTTCTAATCACCCCAACAACAATAATGAAAATGTGTGATGCAAAAGCAAAATAAATATGAAAAACTAGAAATAGTAATAGGAATCTGAAAATATTATGCGTTAGAAAGATGATATCAAAAGTTAAGAGTGTAATGGTGTTTAAGAGGTAGTAAAGTAGTACCATATAAAAAGTATAAAATGGTTTTCAAGGCCAAATCGATTCCCAAATTTTCAGAGGATGACTGTGACCTGGATTCACAAGCTCTGAAATGGCCTATGTCATTGATGTGAGTTGCTGCATGAGTCACCCACAGAGTAAAAATATTCATACCATGCTTTGTTCCCATTTTCTAAGTACTTTGTCAGATTCTATGGACATAAATTAGTATGGTGTGTGGCTATCACCCCTATCCAGGGTTCTTTTTATTTTTCTCCCAATAGAAACAACCCGGCCCCC
>JADZMA010000378.1:0-36331 GCA_020796225.1 Arion vulgaris
TATAAAATCTTAATGTTGTATTTTTTATTTTTTTAGCTATAAAAATTTTTAAATTTGTTATAAATAAATAAAAGAAAAAGAGATTTGTAAAACTTTCCCGTCGGCAGATGCGAAACCCCGAATGGCCTGCTATCTTAGGAACCACCTGATTCTCAGGGTGCTGTTGGAGGCATCTCTCTGGTCCATCACAGTACCCAAAGCAGTTTCAGGGCCTAAACAGCTTTAAACATCACCCACCATCCTGCGCAGGTGCAGCCCATCTCATTCTAAACCCGGGGGGTGCAACATCCGCCTCCCCCCCAACGGGTGAAACATCCCACCTCACCCCCCAGGTAAAACTAAACAGTCTCTTTCCCCAAACAGCTGCAACACCCTCACCCCCAATGCACATCAGATTTCTCCGCGGGACCGCCTCATCCACACAGCGGTGCCATAAAAGCGGTGAAACATCAACAGCCTCATCCCCGGGTGCAACATCAGCCTCATCAACATCACAGCCTCATCCGGCAACAAACAAATTTTCCCAAGGCATCGCGTCTCATTCAAGGGCCCCCCACCCCAAAAATCCATCCTCAACACAGGTGCACACCCTTTCATCCCCACCCAAATTTACCCCCCCCCGGGAAAATCACCAAACCCCCCCCCTTTCCTCACATGACCCCGGCCCCAGATGCCCCAATGCCCCCAGGTATCCCCTCCCCTCCCCCACCCCCTCGGTCTGTCGCCTCTGGCTCTCCTCGCTGCACTGCCCCCTGTCCCCACCCCAGACCCCTCGGGCAATCCTTTGGGCCAAGATATTCCCAAAAACCTTTGGCCCCCAAAAGTCAGGCACAGCCTCAGCCCCCAAACACCACAGTATGTCAGCATTCCTTTAATTCCCCCATCTGTTCTACGATTTGGTGTTCAAAAAAACTATTAAAAGGGTATCCTCACAGAAAACATTCCCCCAATTCCCTAAACCGTCTGTTCCAATCCCGATCCCAAAGACCATATCCCCCAGTGAAAGGAACCTGCTGGTCACCTAAAAGCAAACGATTGTGTTAAATCTCTTTCTATGCCATCTTCTTGAAGGAAAACACATCATTTGGATGAAGACCAGAAAAATAAAAGGGAGGATAGGGGGAAAAAAGCACCCCGGTAGGGCGTCCAAATTATTATCTTTTGTTTTTTTATAAACCCCCTTTATGTTTGTAGGGTTTTCTCTGTAGGGGAGGTTGGTTGTCTCTTGTCCCAAAAATCCCGGGTTTGTTCCTGGGAGCCATCTGGATATTTCCAGAGATCGATCTCAGTAAATGAGATCGGTTCCCCTAATAAATCGGAACAGAGATAAAAAGTGGTCCGTGTTCAATTCGGTGCCTGGAAAAAATTCTTGGGAAAAAAACAAAAAAATCAGTTCACAAAATTCTTCTAAATTCCCGGGGGACCCTTGCGGTTTTTTTAAATTTTCTGCGAGATTTTTCCTGTATCGCAGAATCAGGCACACATGGTTAACAAAGGAAATATGATGATAGCCCAATCAATCTGTGTGTGTATATATATATATATATATATATATATATAAAAATAATTCCTCTCTCCGTTATCGTTAAAAGGGGCCTAAAGTAATTTCCCCCATCGCTCTATCGGGGCACTTAATCTCCCCCGGGGGTATCCGATTTTTCCCCCTTTAAAAGTTCATTTGGGGTCTCCAGTATTTCTCTTTTTAACCCCTTTTCATCCCATTTCAATAGCGTAGTTGATATATATATTAATCCTATTATATATATATATATATTAATTCCTCTTTCCATTACTCCCCCTGTGGTGCGGGGGCTCTCAAAAACAAAAACAGTATCCTCGATCTAAAAAGGCTTGTAGGCGTAACTGCCTTGCAGGTTTTTTGGGGGACAGAAAATGGGAAAAGTAAACCCCAGTACCCTGGTTGAAATCATACACTTCACGAAGGATAGCATTGGCTAAAAATGGTACTAATTTGTGCTGTGTATATATGACAATTGAATAATAAACATGGCAAAAAAGAACAATCACGAGAGACCCCCCTCATCCGTTTTCCTGTTTACTTTTTGCAGAATACAAACAAACCTTGATTTTTTTGGGTGGCCCCAAAAAAGTATATGTCCGTTTAAAAATGTGACTTGAATATAAATGTTCCCAAAAATTCTTTCTTCTTATGTCTAACTACATCCCATATCGAATAATCAGTCTATTTCTTTTTTGGAATAATTCAAAACATTTTTAACATTTGTCTTTTTTTGTATAATTATCAACAAACATTTTTTTTAAACCCCCGTGGTTAGGGAAAATTTTGGGGTGAAAAGAAAAACCACTTTCCTCCCCACGTGAACAAAGGAGGTTTGGCGGGTGGTCATTTTCCGCTGTACGGTGCTTTGGGGACTAAAACCAATTTAAAGCTATACACATTCGGAAAAGATCAAACATATCAAAAAGGGTTAAATTGATAAAAAAAAAACATAAGAAGAAGAATTGAACAATTTTTTAAAAAATCATTTAAATTAACAATTATAAAACATGTCCCCCATCTCAAAACCCAAAACGTAAACATGTTGGTTGTTTTTGACATCACATTTTTAAAAATTTTTCTTGAGAACCTACAAATTGATGTTTTCTCAGACTGAAATTTCAGGAAGTCGGGATATGGAAAATTCCCTTCAATACGGATCAGGGTTAAAATTAAAGGCAAATCTTCAGAAAGTTGATGTTTCCATTGCTGGCTCGAAGCAAAGTAGTTACATTTTTATCGTTACGCTTTTTTAAAGTCGATGGTTGGGGCTCATCTCTGGTGTTTTTGAGTGTTGTGTTTGGGGCCCATTGTCTTCTTCTTTTTTGAATCCCTTTTTGTCTGGGCTCTCTCGGTCCATTAGTTTTGAATGTAGTGTTGTGTTGTGGGTCATCATTCCTTTTAGGGGGGGAAAAGAAGGGCAGTCTTGCGTTCTTTTGAGAATCGACTTGTCTGGAGCTCATTTTGGTGTCATGAATTTGTGTTGAGCCCTTTTCCTTTCTGGGGGGACATGGACAGTCTTGCAGGACTTTCTGTTTTTCCCCTGCCTTTTAAATTCCTCCACATTCATACATTGCCACGGGGAATATGCATGCTCTTAGTATTCTGATCTTTGTTTTCTTATCAGTGGAAACCATCTTGTTTTTAGTGAAATTTTTGTACACCATGTTTGTTCCTTTATTATTTCACTCATTGCATTTCATTGATGCAGTGAAAAAGATATTCAAAACTTTACAATTTTCTACTTTCTCTTCCTGATAAAACTATCTCACACAGAAAGTAGAAATTATCACTTTATTGATTAGTTACATTTCCCACAAATGTTTTGGGGTGACAGCATAACATGTCCTGTAATTGTGTCATCTGTGTAACATGCTGTTTTGCCCTTGATTTTAACCCCAGCATTGATCAGACCTTATTACAAGACTCCAAATTGTTTTGTATTATGATCCAAATGCTTTTCTGACATCTTTCTCATACATCACCTTAAATATCTAGACTATTTCAGTATCTATTTTTGTTCTATTTTGTCTCATTCTCTCTCTCTCTCTCTCTATTTCATATTTTCTCAGGTTCTGTCTATCTTGCGTTTTTTCCACACACACACAGGAATTCATCTGATGTGCTCGCCAGCCAGTCATCATTAGTTGCTGTTCCTGCTGACACAGCCAGTCATCATTAGCTGCTTTTCCTACTAACACAGCCAGTCATCATTAGGTGATGTTCCTGCTGACTTTGGGTGATCTTGTCTCCACAACTCTAGTTTTGGTGATCGGTTCTGATCTTGATCATGTTCCATGCCTTGATGTTAGTCTGTCCAGTCAGTATCTTCTCCGAATGTGGTACGGGGCCCATTGGTAGCAAAAAAGTACCACTCGACCTACAAGGCATGTAACAGAGGCGACTGCTGTGATGTAGTACCTGGAAGCTAACCCCAGTAAATAAAACATGAGCAATTGGATGTGCTTTGGGTTACTTTTAGAGCGCATAACTGACGGTACATTTCTCTTAGTTCAGATCACATACAAATCACAGAGTTCAAAGGAGATAAAGGATCAGAAAAAGTAAGACCACAATACTGATCTTGTACAAGGCAGATGGGGATTGCAACTTTATGAAAAAAGATTGAATCTACTGGTACTGTGTTTGGAACTCTGGTGAGTGGTTAAGATGCTTGCCCCCACTTCTGAAGGTTCGTGGTTTGAATCTGGACTTCTTCTTCTTCTAACGGGCTCAAGTTTTCACTCTTGGGCAGCAATGCCAGTTTGGAATCTATGTGTTCTGTAATTGTGGGAGACTAGTGTAAAGGTATTATGAACGTGGGTGTTTGGGAGGGTTTTTTTCTGCTTTATGTACCCCGGACATTCAAAAAGATACTGTCTGTCCCCTTGTTTACTTTCTACATTGTGGGTGTGTGGGGTTTTTTCTGTTTATTTTCAGCCAACATTTTTCTTAACTAAAAGATATTCTTTGATCTTTCTTTTAGAATTTATATTGTCCTTGGGGTTTGGTTATTCATCTCCCCATGTCCCGACCTAAACCCTCCCATAATCAGTTCTTAATCTTCTGGGGGTTGTTTTAAAAATCTTTTTTAACTTTTATGTTTAAAGGTTTGTCTTTTTTTTTTGATGATCCTGTTTAATGATCTGTTTCTTTTCCTGTGATTTGTGGGAACCCCTGTAGAATGACATTAATATCAAAGGAAATCAGATTGTGGATTTTTAACCAATGCTGGATTAAACTGATTCTGCTGTTCTTCTAAACTTGTGTGGACTGTGGTCAGAATACTTCTGTCTTGGACAATATTCTCTAAAGTTCAAACTGCTGTGGTAGTTCTCGGGTCTTTAACTATAATTTTTCCTCTGTTTGGGCATATATTCCCAAAAAGACCAGTAACTATTGTTCCCCCTGGATATTTCAGGTATATCGAAGCCAGCGTAAGTAGTGGCTTTAAAAGCTGAACCATCAGTGTAGGCATGGATGAGAAGTTGGATAACTGTCATTTTTCTCCATTGAGTTTTTAAAAATGTTCAAGTTTGCTTTGTTTATAGTTTTTCGAAGGGATTTCTGGATTACGGGTTTTTTTATGTTTGCTATGGTGGTGGGCGGGGGATCTTTTGTGGTTCTCTGTGTTGGGAGATGGTAGTGTTCTTCCAAGATTTTTTTAAAACAAGTAATTACAAAATATTTTTTACAAAAAAAAAACTGACAAAATCACACGTTTGACCAACAAGGGGCCTTTTTTTAAAAAACAGACAAACAGGGTGACAAATTAAATAAACCAAAAAGGGGACCAAATCAAAAGTTCTAAAAATCTGGAAAAAAGCGAATACGAAATAAATAAAAAAAACCCCATAAAAAAATAGAAATGAAAAGGAAAAAAAACAATAAACATCAGTAAATATAACGAAACATGCCAAAACCCTATAGATTACAAAAGGGAAAAGAAAATATAAAAAAGGGATAAGAATGGAATATAACGAATACATCAATATACCCATAAGATTACAAAGCATGGGAAGAAAATTAAAAGCATAGAATGTGTCGTTTAGCCCGGGGGTGAAAGGGACCATAAAAAAAACCGATTCTCGGGCAAATGCTATCACCCGGGAACATGATCGGATGGCTTGACCTGGACCCGTAGCCTAAATCCGGTGTCATTGTTGCATCCCCTCTGTGTGATCGATGCTTTTGGGTAAACCTTGTTTTATATCCCCCAAAAATTCTCTCCACAATCGTGGCCTTGTTTCCTCTTGCCCCTGCCCTCGGAAAATCTAAATTTCGTACTTTAACCCCTGTCACCACCTCCCGTCATTTTGGGGATAAAACCTTTTTTCTTTTTTTTTCTACCATTAGTTGCTACCGAAAACCTCCGTCTCTTCCTTGATTTTCATTGTACCTTTTACCTCTCTCCCATTATCTCTCAGTTCTTTCTCAATGGAGAACTAATCCACTTTTTCCTTCTGCTCTCCTTCTTGGGGAACTAGTTCTCCTTTCTCCTTTCAGTTTAATACCAATTCTTTGAGCAGATCAGTGGGGTTCCAGGGACAAAATGGGCCCCTATTGTTGTCTTTTCAGGGTTTCTTGAACACCTGAGGGATACATATTTTTTGTTGTCTATCGAAAGGCACCCTGATCCTAAAAACGATTTGTCCCCTTTTTCATTAATTTTTTCCCTTTTCTATTCGTTTCTTCTCCATCTCCTCTTGTTTTTCTTAATTCTATCTTTTCCCTATCCCCTTCTCTTCAGTATATTAAAACCTCTTTTTTTTTTTTTTTTTCTTTTTTTCTTTGTCGCTTTCCTCAAAAAATTTCATTTTAAAACTGATTTTCAAAATCTTTTTTTCCAATTTCTTACATTGGCGCAGCGTGCTTTGAAATTACCCCCCCGTGTCTCTGTCTGTGTATTCCCTCCCTAAGCCTCTGAACATAGTTTTTTCCTCTATCTTTTTCCCGACTGGGCTCTTTTCCCTTCTCCCGCTCTTCATTACGCCTTTTTAACGATGATTTTCTTGAACTCGGGAAAGGATTCTTCTGGCGCCTTCCGGGAGGGTGCTTGTCCGGGTTGCATCGGTTAAAAACCTTGCAGGCCCCTTTTCAGTCGCTGGCTTTCTCTGACAGAGTAAAACTTATTTTAAAACCACCCCCATGTTCCCCGGTGAAAAATGTTTTTTCATTCTTTTCTCCTTGATCAGATCCTGAGACCCTTCTTCTTTAATATCCTTTGGTGTCTTAAACGGACCCGAAGTCTTGGATATGTTGGTACTGATGTCAATATCCAACTCATTTTTGGGTGTCCATTGGGTCCCTTGCCCTGTGTTTGTGATACAGGGGGGGCTGTATCTTTCCTTTAAACCGTTTTTTTTTGGATGGGTTTAATTGGGCCCTTCATCTATCCTTTTCTGTAGCGGTGTAACAAAAATTGGCCCGAGACAGGCAAAAAACTCAGTACCTGCCCAACACTTCCGGGGCTCCCAAAGCTCTGTGCCCCCCCAAACCACCATTTTGATACAGCCCTTTGGGCTCCGATGTCAGGTAAAATCCCATCATGTTCCCCCGGATGATCCCCTTCCCAGGAACCCAAAACCGCTCTTTGTTTTCCCACTTTTCCGCGCCCAGTCCGGAAACACAAGTCAGCCATTGTGTTTTTTTGTCAATATAAACAGCGTGAAAAATTGCTTCTTTAAATATGTTTTCCAAAAGTAAAACCCATTTTTCTCGTTAACAACATATTCTAAATCGGAAAATTATGATTATATTTAGTAGAAACTATTTTAAAAAAATTTTTTTGATGGTCACTACCATTATTTTTGGAAACCCTTTAAAATTTAAAAAGGTTTCTAAAACATGTATTACTTTGCTTTTCTTCTCTTTTTAAATTTTCATTTCAAACATTTTCTCTCTTCTAAAAAAACTTTCGTCACCTGGGCAATAACCTCCAGACACCATTTATCTTGCTCGATGCTGGTTTGCTTTTTGGGGTCCCTAACAACCCAGTTTCGATTTCGGAATTATTTTGTCTTTTTTGTTCCGATATCAGCAATCTAAATACAAATTTTTAATTTTCTTTTTATTTTAAACATTTTTATCCTTTCAGTTGTTTTTTTGTTCGAGTATCAGGGGTTTTAAATATACCACATAGATCTGGCGCCCAAAGTCAACCATTAATCCTGAAGGGCAAAATGAGGGCCCCGATTTTTATCATTCCCTATTCAGATTCGGAAAGTCTCATATTATTGTTTGTGATTTCAAATTAAAATAACTAGTGAATCATTTCAGTACCCTTTTTAATTGTCTTTCTTAATTATAGGCATTTCATGTTTAACGTTTTGCCTTTAATTGCACTCATTTTTATCAATGAAGTTTTGTGACAAATTAGTCTAGTAGAATTTCAAATGTAACTATTCCAAGATCATCTCATTTTCTTTTTTGTAAACTTTTCTGTGACTTTTAATTTGTTAGTGTTGAACTAAATGTGATCATTATATTTATAATAAAAAGTTTTAAAAATAATTCAGCATGTTTGTATGAGATGTCAAAAAATTTAAATATATAAAACTCACTATTCAAAAGTCCTCAGAAAAACCAACATATTGAATAAATCAAAAAAATGAATACAAACTTTTCCCCTCTGATGCTGGTGAAAAATTTACCAATATGCTTTATTATTTTCTAAATTTTTTGGTTGTTGGTAATATAATGACACTAGATAAACAGTTTCAATAAATAATATTTTATGATCCCCCCAAACAACTGGCTTCAACCCAAAAACATTAAATATATTTATTACTTTTTTTTAAAAACTGGAGATGGGGGTTGTGTGAATAATTTACTCAAAAAGTAAAAACGCCCATCTTTTGCAAACAAAGGTCAAATGCGGGGGAAATTAAAAAGGATTTTTTCAATAAAATTTTGATCTATGTTACATTTTTTAAACAATCAGAAAGTTTTGACAATAATGAAAACCCCTGAAAAATCATTTATTTTCCAAAATAAATTGATTTATAAAAAAGATCTGATTTCGGGCGTTGTTTTTATGCCTTTGTTAATCAATTTCTCAAAAAGGTCCTACACAAAATTTTTGATACAAAAAAATGTCTTGTTCAATGTATGTTCTATAAAAACATATGCAGTATTTTACTAATTATCACATTTGTTAAACTAAAAAATTTAAAAAGCCCGAAAAATTTAAAAAAGAAAATGTAGATGTTTTTTTAATTTCATTTGAAATTGCTACTAGACTATATTTTGTCAAAGCTTCATTCATAAAATGAGTGCAATTTAAATGGCAATTTTTTAAACATAAAATCCTATAATTAGAAAGAAAATTTAAAAAGGATTGGTTCCCTAGTTATTTAATTTCCCAAAATCACAATACAAAAATTGAGACCCCAAAAGTAAATCGAATAATTTACGATAAAGATGGGCCAATCATTGTGCCGTCAAATTTTGGAAGGGTTTGACTTTGGCAGCTGTCTTGGGGTTTTTAAAATATTCCCGTTGATACTTAAAAAAGCAGGGGCAAAAATTTTTGAAAAAAAAAGTTTTTTTTATTGCTGGTTCTTGAAAATAAAAAAAAAAATTCCGAAGAAAATAAAACGGTTGATGGCGTAAAAGCAAAAGCTTAAAAAGAAAAATGGAAGTTTGTTGGGGGGGTTTGGAGGTGCACGTAATTCCCCTAAAAAAAATTTTTAATAAAATTTTTTGGAAAGGGGTTTAATCGGTTTCCCGTAAATCGATTTTAGGGGTGTAGGCGAAACAAGGTTAAAATTGGTGTACGAAAAAAGTTAAAACCTTAACATATAATCATTTTCAGATCCAAGGTTGTTTTTCGGGGAAAAATGTTTTCTTTTGGGGAACTATTTTAATTAAAATTGTTCCGCTTTCTGCCTCGCACAATGGCTTTTTTCCCGCGGTGCTTGAAAAAAAACCAAGGGGGGTTTTGGAAACGTGAACCATCCGAAAGGATGGGATTGACGAACATCGTGACCCTTGGTGAAATGGTGAAGGCCGGCTTGCGCGATCAATTCCCCTACCTCCCTGCAAAATAAACCTTTTGTTTTCAGAAAATAAGTAAAAACGGGATTAAATTTTTCATAAAAGCTTAAGAAAAGCTCGTTCTCCAAAACGCGTGTTACAGCCCCCACCACATAAAAAACGTTTCTTGCTTCCCAAATTTCCCTCTTTTCTGGAAAAATTTTGAAAAGGGGGGTTAATCGATAAAAAGGGTATGGAAAAAAAAAAATTTTTGAATAATTTTTCTTCGGGGTGGTCTGCGCTGACCGCGGGGTATTTCCGTTTTGGGTTGCCGACCTTCGTTTTAATCAAAAAAATAAACCCCGGGCTCTCTCAAAATTTTCCCCCTCACTACAAAACAAAAAACAAAAATCCAACCGGGAAAAAAAAAAAATATTAGGGAAACTTTGAGAAAATTGGACTTTAAACCGGTAATTTAAATTGCGCTTCCTTAAAAGGGGAAAAAAAATTTTTTCCAACATTTCGAAGGGGAACCTCGGCGAGAAAAAAAAGAAAAAAGGCTTCTAATGTGAAGAACAAAAAGCGTAAAGTAAAAGAAAAGGAAATAATGAGTTTAAAAAACAAAAAAGGGAAAAAATAACGTGAAAACTTTCCCCCATTCAGTGATTTCTGGAAACAGGCGGAAAAAAACCATCCAAACCCCATACTATTTCGAAAAACCCCTTTAAAAGCATAACAGTTCCCCCACATCGCTCAAAAATGTCTTAAACTAAAAGGAAAAGTAAACTTCGGGAAAAGGGAAAAAGCAAAAATTTGGAATTGAGAAAAAAGGAAAACCTTCAGTATAAAGGGAAAAACCTCGGAAGGAAAGGGGCGTAAAGTTCTCGGGGGCAATGAAAGAACAACTTTTTCCCTTTCAAAAATGGGGGTTTTAAGGGGTTTTAAAAAGGGGAGGAAAAACACAACTAGAAAAATTTTGGGGACCGGGGGCAACGTTTCATCCCCCCCGGAAAAAAGGAGACCAAGCCTGGCCATTTGGTTTTAATCCCCGGATAAACGTTTCCCCTAAGATAGAGTCGTTTAAAAAAGGTCTCTTGTCTACCCAGGGGTTTAAATCTTTAAATGTTTAGTCTTTTTGATGCTTTTTTTTTTTATTTTTAATTGTTCTGTCATCCCCGTTGTTTGTCTAACGACTCCCCCGGTAAAAAGGTTTCCTCTTTTTCACAGTGCTCCATTCATTTTTTGCGAAAGGTTCTTTAGTTGTTTTGGGGCTGGGAGAATTTTGTATACACAGTTTTCTTTCATTATTTAAAATTTAAATTCTATTTGAGATTATAAAGGTTCTATTAAGTTTGGAGTTAGTACAGGGTTTTCTGCGTCCCCTATTACAAAGGGCATCAACAAAAACTTTTTTGTGTTTAGAAGGGGTGGGGGGTTTTTGGAAGGGAAGGGTGCAGCTAAGGGGAGGCCCCGTGGGGAGCCCTTTCCCCAGTGTTCTGTTGGGGGACATTGTTCCACTAAAGATTTTAATGGTCCCCGTTTTGGGCTATCCCCTTAACATCTTTCTGGATCCCCATATTTAGCATCTTCAAAGAGGCCCTTCCTCAGAGGCCTTCCTCGATCTGTCTATCTTCTGTAAAACGTCGGGTTTTGCCCATTTGAAACCATCAATTGTATTCTGCACAAGTCGAAAAGGTTGGTCTTCTGTTCTCGCCCCCTTCAAACCCTGCCTGGGTATTATCAAGTGACTGGGTTTTTTAAGCCCCCAATAAAGTGGGGTTTTCCATTCTCTCCTTCTTTCCTTTGGGGGGCAATGAATTTAACCCAGGGGTTTTCTGGTTTCCTTTCTTGAGGATGAGGTGATATTGGTGTTAGAACAAGGGGTTTTGGCCCTCTCCAAGTTCTTTATAGCAAACCCAATATCCCCCCCTTCTTCCCAAAGGAAACACATTCTTAATCTTATCTGGGCCGGGGGGGTTTTGGGGTTTGTTTTTCCCGCTTTTCCATCTCCATAGACTAAAAAACTTGTTCAAATGCAATACATTGCTACTTCATTTTTACTAAAATTTTCCATAAGCTTTATCCATGTTTTCCTTTTCTTCCTTTAACCTTGAAAATGTTTTTTAATATTTCCCTTTTTTTTTTGCATCTATGATGTTTTTTTTTTTTTTAGGGGCTGGTTTTCTTTCTTTCTGGGGCCTGTCAGTTTTTTTTTCAGATCCCTCCCTTTTAACTTTTTTTGATCAAGTTTCTGCCCCGTTTGCCCCATTTCTTTGCTGCTTTAATTAAAAGCGAACTTTGATCAAACGATTATAGTTGGTTTATTAACCGTTAGGTTCTTTTTTCAGCTTGTTTCTTCTTTCCTTCTATCCCTCCCGCTTTTTTTAGATCTTTGTTCCCCGTAGCTTATATTTTCTTGTTTCCCCGAATGCCCTTTTTTACTTAATATTTTACACATATTTTTAAAAAACAGTTAAATATTTCCCGTGAGGTCAATTTGTCCATGCCTATGTTGGTCTGGTTTCGGGGGCCGGTTTTTCTAAAAATTTCCAAAATTTTTATTTCTATAGCAAAGGCCCGAGTTGTTGGGGGTTTAAAAAGGATAAATATGGGGAGGTGGCTCCTATCATCAAAACAGTGATATTTTGCATCTATAATTTATGATACATGGGAAGATCTGGTCTGCTATTGTACCATGGGCTTTTGAAGTGTTGGTTTGGGTTTTTGGGCTCTGCTACCAGTTGGATAGGTACAGGTCTTCAAATTTTCTCCCCCTTTTTGTAATCTTTGTAACCTAGGGCTGGTGGGTTTTGGTTTAAAATCTTCTGCAAAATTTTTTGGTGTACTGGTTTGAGCGGGGGCAGAGAAAGGTTGGTGGAAATAGGTTATGTACAGTATTCCCTCCATCAAAACACTTGGATGTCGGTGTCTATGTTGTTTGTGGTCTGTTGTGGACCTGCCTGCACTTTTTTTATCATTATAGTCCCTTTAAACTTTCTTTTTGCATTTGTATTGGTTAACCCGTGATTTCTCCTTTGGGGAAGATGGTTTCTTGTATAAAGGGCAATGTGGACATTACTCTTTTTAAGTTCTTTGGCTCCATCTTTTATTCTTTGTCCCATATGTTTATCTTAGTATAATGGCCCCCCATTTTTCCCAGGGCGAGGCTTACTTTCTTTGGACCGTTTACGGGGGCCCTCGGGCCTTTTCAAAATATTTGTGTTGTATTGGCTTATGTCTGGGTTTTGTTTCGACAACTTCCCCAAAGAGGGTTTTCATACAGATCTCTACGTCTGGGCCCCGGTTTGAACAATGTGGAAAGGGTGTCACTGGATCAACGGGGGGGCACAGTTCACGCTGCAATCTCCGCTATCATGTTCCCCGTTTTAGGCCTTTTTCCCGCTCTGGCTGGGCTTTCACATGGTTCCTCCTGTGCAAAGGGGTTTTGTGCATCTCCACCCTTTGCTTTCCCTTCCAACACGATCCCTCTTACCATGGGTCCCATCAGTGTGACCTTCTTCAGTGCAATAGTTCAACCTCTTTGCAACGGGGAAGGGGAAAGGGGGTGTAAGGGAAAATGGGGGGAAAAAATGGGGGGGGGGGATTAAACGGATTCTCCTGCCCCTCATATTTACCATCACGAGACTTTGCCGGGGTGTGGCGTGGGAAACATAGGGTAGGTGGGAAGTGGGACCTAGCATCATGACTATCCGTGGACAGCAGGATCGGCTGTTTTCGTAATACTAACCTTTCTAAACCCCCCCTTGAATTGGGCAGGTAACATGTCAATTTTTTTTAAAGAATCCTGGATTGTTGCTGAAACAGGGGTTTTTGGTTTGTCAACATTCTTGACAGATGATACCATTTTGCAGTCATTGATGGGGCCAAAGAAATCCCGGTCGTAAGTAAATCCTTAAGCCCTTTTGGGGAATTTTAAAAAAAACTGATGAGGACAGTTCTTTTCCCCTGCCAGGTTTTAATGTCTAGTTTTCTGTTTTTTTTCTTCACTTTCGGGGGCTTGTGGTTTTATCTTTTCTTTCCCGTTCTGCTCATTCTCCCCCCTTTTTCTGGTTTCCTCTTTCCCCATTTCTTTTGTAGAAGACTCTGTTACTGTGGGGTTTAAATTTTTATTAAGTAAAAAACCCTTATTCTTTGTTTTTCTTTTAATTAAAGCAGGGTTTTGTAACTTTTTTTCTGATGTTGTGATTCTGTCTTTTCTTGTGTTATTGGTAACTTTTACTGAGCATCTATTTCACATGTAATTATTCTTCTAATGCTCCATATTGACCACTTATTAACCACTCTGGTTTGTATGTGCTCTGAGCCTAGAAGCGATTGTACATTTGTGCCAGTTATACGCCTACAAGTAGGCCAGACATCATTCTGCTATCTTTTTATTTACTAGGAGTAGCTTTCCTGGTCCTCATCAGATCGCCTCTTACAACACAAGGTTGCAGCGGTACTATTCTATGCTTCCCTTGAGTCCTCTTACCACACAGACAGGGATGAATAAAGGGTAATTAATACTCTTGACACATGTATTGTGTAACTACAGTGTTAGTACAATGCCGTGTTGGAGTGTGCAACAAGGATGATGTTATCTCTCTCGCGATTACTGCCCAGACTGATGTCCAGATTTCACATAATTTCTAATTTCATGTGGAAGTCTGATTCATCACCCTAGCATTGAGTGTGTTTCGTCACATCTTCAGCACCATTTGGAGCTCTGGTGCTTATCTTGGTGATGTTTCGGTTTGCAGCCAGCGTTTACTCAGTTAAACTGTAGCCATCTAGTGTTTTCTGATTGTGGGGTAGCTACCACTTTATCAACTCATGTTGCCTCTTAACATGCATGACAGGTAACATTGGTTCTATTCTTTACACCTAATTTGGGCCGGTAACCACTCAGGCGGGATGATCGATTTTATTTTAAACCAATTTGTTAGTCAATTTAACTTGATTGTTGTCAATATCTTGTTCTGTTGAAGGAGCCAGCAATCAAGGAGTTAGAGATGGCCGTAAGACAAAGAAGAATTTGAAGGGTCTCAACCGTAAGGATATTGCTGGATCAGATATGGATGCCTTTATTGATGTGAGTAGTATAATTATTTGTGTATGATGTGAGTACCGTTCAGAAAGCAATGACAAACTACTGAACTTATAAGTGGTGCCTAGAAATCAACAAATCTTTACTGTGGTTGATGAGCTACGTCCTGTAAAGGATATGCTAAATTTTCATGATGTGAGTAGTATAGTTATTTGTGCATGAGTAGCAACATAGACCATTCGAGGGCCTGTCTGAGTAAACTGTCGGGTCTCCTCAGTGTGTGCCATATCGATGCCACCCTTTACCTCTTATCTTTTGTTCCATTGCTGTCCCGCTCTAGCACAGTCCCTGTTTGTGGTCCTGTCATACCATCATATTACCTCGTTGTCCACTCTATACCACAATTCCTCTTTGTGGTCTGTCCTACCATCCTTATAGCCTGTGTGTTCCATAAGAGAGCAAGAATAATGCCAGCAACCTACAAGGATGTTGAAAGAGGCGACTGAGGTGAGTGGCTAAGGAAGTTACCTATGAAATAAAAGCATAGCAGAAATTGGATATGCTGGCACTTTTGTGGGTGTAACTTGGCGCAATGTCCAATCACTTTTAGGCTCAGGTCATAAAAGCTGAACAAAAACTCCTCCCACCACACCCATCTGTTCATATACCCTTTCACTAGTCTTCACAATTATAGAATACATGCAGATTCTACGAGATTGGCATATCTGCCCAAGGTGAAACTCAAGAGCCCTGGTTAGAAGGCTCAGATCACTACAAATCTACAGGTGGTTAACAAGTGAGTCGATATGGGCGTGAAGAATATCAATCATCATATGTAACCTTGATGTGGGTTATCTGTTATGCTAACATATTGTAAAGTCTGGAAAATATTTCTCATAATCACCGCCTGAACTGATGTACCAGATTTCACATGAATGAGATTTATGCGGTTTGATTCATCAACCTTGCATGGTGTGTTCGTCATCTTCAGCGCCATTTGGGCTCTGGTGCTTATCCTTTAGCGATGTTGCGGTTTCGCCAGCGTTTACTGGTTCGCTCTCCTTCAGCCTTTGCTGTCCCAACCGTTTTAATTCTTTCACAATGTCCAATTTGTTTCAGAAAATGGAGGAGACAAACATGAAGATAGCAGCGGTAACATGTCAAAAACCAACAATGCACTAGAAAGTCCTCCAACAGACACTGCTGTTAATGGTGCAAGTATATTAGAAAGTGCTACAGGACATGCTTCATTTGTAGAACAGGAAGCGAAGCAGGGACAACAGCTGCTGAACAAACATCTGACCTACAGAAAGATGTACCTACTCAGAGTTGACCAGTGAGGTTTCTCTAGACAATGGACATTCAAAGGAGGATAGTCGAAACCCACAAAAACATCAGGAACATCAAAGACAGGCTGCGACAACTGTACAGGTAAAGAAACATTCATTGTATCATGTATATATGTATATTCCTCTCGTACAGTTATAGTATCATATGGTCTACAAATAATTTCTCCATACCTGTAGAGGGCCGAGCACCTCGGTTTCCTAGATCATAGATTACCAAACTTTTTTGCACTTTGTTTAAAACCACACCACCCCACCACATTATAACAGTTTGCCGCGCCCCTCCACATATCTATTTTTTCTTTGACATGAAAATTGATATATATTTCTGTAATGTGTGGTCAATTTTCAAATAATCATATACACGAAATAGAAAATTGATGAAAAAAATGGATAAGATTAAGGCAGGCAGTAAAATGAATTAAAATGTAAATTCAAATTTTAAATGACTATTCATAATAAAATCACGAAAATAATTTATTTTAAAATATTTGTTATTAATTTCTTCATTTAGAGCCACCGGCCCTAATCCCTGACACCACCCAATTTAGCCTGAACCCACTAATTATTCCCCCTCCCCCAAGCGCTTCGCGTCCTAGGGGAGGGTTCTCCCCCACTGGAAGCATGGCCTAGAGCAGTCGATAACAATTTATTTCATTAGGGTGACATTTGAATATTGCAGAAACTGCAGTCTGAAACAATCGTCTCATTTTTATCTGTGTTTTGGTTTTTAACGTAATCTGACTAAAAGACAGATTATAAATTCAATCTTCATACCAACACTGCTATCAGTGCCAAACATAGCCAGAGAAAATTACCACATGTGAAATGAGATGCTTGAGGAAACCGGTAAATAAAAGTAGAGACCATATAAGAAATGAAACAATTAGAACGTCGAACACCTGTTAGATTTGTTGAAAAACATAGAACAGGACACAGTCGTCCCATGCCACATGTAAAATTCATCCATGTGGACAGGCACATCGAACTGCAGAGCACATACTAAGACTGCATCAAATATGATATACTGAGGAAATCTCACTGGCCTACGAAACAAGGCGACATAAAACTACACAAACCTCTGTTGTTACAAAGTCGGTGGAGTTTTACAGAACAACATTGAATATATAGACAATATTTCAAGCGAGCGAGGAGGAAGGAAGTTGAAAAACAAGACTCAAATGGTTTGGCCACTTGTGAGACGAACCTAATACAATAGTTACAAAGCATACAACTTGAATGGAATCATCAAGAGGAGAGGCATACCAAGAAAAGATGGATTGCTGGAGTTATAGATAGGTTAAAACTCTACAATATCACAGCATATCAAGCTACCGAGCTTGTACTATCTCGGAAACTGATCATCAGTTAAACCTGCGACACCTAATGACAAAAATCAGAGGAGGACAAAAGTTAGAATGTAGTTATCATATTACCACAGATTTGTTGCTATGTTAATAATAAATATTCACAAAATAGATGAGACTGCAGTCAAACTATTTGATTGGCAAAACACGTAATCACAAAGTACTCTAGTTTTACAAATTACAAAAACAATGACAAAATACAGCACGTTTCGACCAACAAGGCCTTTATCAAGCAAACGGACAACAGGAGTGACAAATTTTAAAAAACAAATGGGCGACTAAATACTGTATTTGTCATTGTTTTTAAAACTATACTTTATGATTACGTGTTTTAATAATAAATATAACATAATTCCTCTTATTGTTTTGCCATGATTATTTCTAGGTGGACAGCAAGAGCAAACAGAAGAAAAATAAAAGAAAGAGGACACAAAGTCCACCTAATCAGAAATCAAAACAGAACACATCTAATGACAGTTCAGAGGTTGGTACTTGTATTATTGAATCATGATGGAAATTCAAAGCTTGAAAATAAATTGTGTTTATGCTGTTGTGGGTGTTAAAGTGCTGTAGCTTGCCACTGCTTCAAAGTTACTACTTTACTGCTATTTTGTTGATTATACCGTTAAGACACGTTCTTATGATGAAGTCGACTGTTGTCTGGAGCTCATCTCTGGTGCCATGTAGTTTTGAATGTAGGAGTTTTGCCTGTGTTGTACCAGGACCATAGAAGCAAAGATAGTACCACTGCAACCTACGGCAGGTTGTGAGGCGACTGATGTAGGACCTAGGAAGATACGATAGTAAATAAAAGTATAGAAATTGGATGTATGACCTTACGTAGGTGCATAACTGACCTGCAGTACAATCACTCTAAGGCTCAGATCACATACAAATCACAAGGAGAGTGATTAACAAGGAGTCGATATAGAGGTTCAAAGAAAGAATCTTGATAGAATTTAAAAACAGATTGTGGTGTTAAAAATGCCGTGTGTTTGCCTCACACTTCAGCGTTACTTCATTCACATCCGATGTGGTGTCATTAAGCTCTTTCCCAATGTTCCTGATCTAAATGCTAGGTAGATCGAGTATAGTCCTATAGGAGAGACTAATAAAACATCGTTGCTCGTTTTTTCTAATCCAGAAGCCTGGCTTTCAGCTCTTGTTTACCACGAACACCGTAAATCCGGAGAACCTGTTTTTTGCCAGCCTGCGGAATTGAACCGCACTCTAGGAGGCTTATCATCGTCACGCGCTCTGAATCGCTGGTGGTGCGGTCCTGTTTAAGTTAACACAAAGAACACTTTGCAGTTGAAAATTGTACGATGACTGGAAAGCCGCTTCTATAACAAATTTATTTCTTCTTTCTTTTATCTAATCCTGTTATGCCTCACAGCGTCTGGATAAAAATTTCTAAGCAGGCTTGTGTGTGTGCTTCATAAATGTTGTTTTTCTTCTTCGATCGTTCTAGGCCTGTTTTAATCATTCTCATTGTGATATAAAACAGCCAAGCGTCGAGCGTAATGTCACGTGCAGCCTTCAGCACCTGTGGAGCAGTTGCTTATCCTTGGTGGGTGTTCGTTTTCACCAGCTTTTGATTTACTAGGTGAGCTTTCCCTAGATGCGATCAGCTTTGCCGTATTTTGGGCTTTGTGATCTACGCCGGGACAGTGAGTTCGCATTTCATGCCACGTTCTGACTGAAATATTTCTCGGACTTGTAAGCTTATCCTCGAGAGACGTCTTACTCGTATAAGACACCGTGTAAAGTATCGGCCTATCGCCAATGTTCAGACCGGACTTCCTGTCAGGTCCGCATTGTCGACCTTGCTACCATTCATTTTGAGTCTGATCGGAGAAGAACATTCTCAGCCTTTTCTAGCGCGCATTAGTGCGTGGCAATTTGCAATTTCAGTCAGAAGCACTGGCATAGGGCCAGTAGCAAACAATGTAAGTCGTTTCAGTCAGCTATCAAGCGTAACTATGGGTTTCTTCGCCGCCATCCACCAGCCCCAGTTATTCCGGGATGTTGAATTACGAGCTGCAATCGAACATTGCCGGTTTGCCCCATGGCTGGCAGTCCGTTAGGAATCACCAACTCAGTTCTTCCGGGATGTTGTTTTATGTCGACAGTACCTTGCCAGGTTTTTCCCAGGGGTAGTTCGTTATGCACTAACGCAACTTGTTCTTAGCCTCACAAACCTTCCCATATGTCTGCACCAGGCTACAATGCTAGTCAGCTGCAATCTTCTCTCGCACCAACGAGGGTAGACTTTTTTGTTCGGTCTGTCTTATTTATTTCTTGCGGCGTGCTGGCAATGTTTGCCCCCTCCTCAGGGCTTGAGCTTAGCCCTCATTGGGCATCGTTTGATCCTGGATCACCTCTCATCCATATACAGGCGTTTCGTTGCTGTTTCTTTGCGTTCAGGGACTTGGGCAATATCTTGTTGGACATCGGTCAGGAAGTTAGTCATTTTGTTTGTATGTATCTTTATCGTGTATTACTTGCCACCGCTTACCACTGCAGTATTTTCTCTCCCGATCCCCTGCCTCTTAGCCGACCGGAACCATAGTCTGTTTCCAGGGTCACCGCGTGGAGGTTGGGGCAGGGTCTTGGTTATGCGCCCCTGCTAACCCTGGCTCATGTTACACCATGACCTCGCAGGCCTTTGACCCTGTTGTTTTCATTGCCCTATTATCTCTAGGTCCCACCTTTTGCATGGAGAGCCTTTTTGTTTATATCCACTGTATTGGCAACATTGCTCTTTGAGGTGCACTGTCTGTTGGTAATCTGCTTATATGGCCGAACCATTTAATTTGATGTTTCTTGATGAAGTTCAGTACTGATGTTGTACCCACTTTTTTCCTGATGTCTTTATTTCTAAACCGGTCTCTTCTTGATACTGCCAGTCAGGCTTGGAGCACTGCAGCATTGATATCTTATTCATGGCACATATGACACAGCAGTTCACTATATTACATTTTCAATATATACAGAATATCTCTAACGAAAATTTGTTGTGTATTTGCAGAAACAAAATGACTTTAGCGGATACAGACAGACAATTGTCTCTTACTTCTGATCTGATAATGCAGAATCTGGATTCACATGCTGCGTACATGATACTCCTGTTGTCATTCAGGATAGCGGTTGTACAGGATCGCCTGCTGTCCTTCAGGATAAACCTGCTTCCACTTAGGTTAAGCCTGTGTCGCATGCAGATAAGCCTGCTGTCGACAGGATAAGCCTGCTTCGCACAGGTTAAGCCTGCTGTCACCGGATAAACCTGCTTCGCCTAGGATAAGCCTGCTTGACTTGGATAAGCCTGCAACTCACAGGAAACCTGCTGCATTCAGAATAAACCTGCCGTCTTACAGGATAAACCTCCCGTTTTACAAGAAAAGCCTGTCTCCCAGGACTTGAAAACCTCACTGACATCTTCGTTCCACAAGAGACTTTGAAAATGACAATAGACTCGTTGCCTCAAAAGTAAGGTTCCTCAACAGCAGCCTGTTGATACCAAAAGCAGAAACAGGCTTTATCAAAGGAAGGATTCTGAAAACTGCTGCTATCACACGATTCTGTGATGCCAGATAATAGTGGCGACTTCCAAACAAGAAAGCCAAGTTCTGGAAAAGTCTGGAAGCAGTATCGAAGTAATTATAATATTCTGAACAGCGCAAATCTTCTCTGGTAGTGATGTCCAGAAAGATAAGCCTTGCAACATACCATTGACTCTACATTGACTCAGAAATCACATATCAGTTGAGGAAGATGAGCATCTGCAGGATTCATTAGTAAAAGAAGAAAATCTTGGCAAAAAAACAGGCGTATGAGGAGGATGGTGAATTTGCACCAAGAAAACCATCATTTGATGCATCAACAGCAAACAGGGATAAGAAAGGTGAGTTATATTGTCATGTTGGTTTGCCTGTGTCCACCACATTCAGTTTAAACAGGCACTTAACTGTCTGCTTTGTCTTCTGTAGCATTTGACTGTCCATATCTCGACTGATTGTACAGCACCAGGTTTCTACATTTCTCAGATCTCTCCTTTGCAGAGTGAGAACGTTTCTTCTTCTTTGTGATACAGCTATTTTGATGATTATACCGTTAGACACGTTCTTATGATGAGTGACTTTGTCTGGGCTCATCTCTGGTGCCATGTAGTTTTGAATGTTGTGTTGAGGGCCAGCATTCCTTTCTTGGGAGGACATACAGGACAGACAGTCTTGCAGAACATGTTCTGTGGTTTTGTTCTGAGGGCTAAGGGGATGGGGACAATCGTAGCCTTTGTAGGTGTTTGTTCAGTCTGTTATGACCTATCCTGAGTCGGAAGATGATAGTCTGTCCTTGTCTGTCAAGTGTGTGGTAGTCATCGTTGGGTGGTTTATGTTCTTTTCTAATGTCCACGATAGCTCTTTTTTTTCAAAGTATGTGATTTCATTATCTATTTGTTCACATTCTGCTCCTTTTAGAAGTTTGTCTAGCCTTCTGTTACCTGGCACTCCACAGTGTGATGGTACCCTCCCACTGAAGTGTAACTCTTTTGTTGTAGAGATCTTGCTGAGCTCTTTTCTCAGTGATGGATGGTTACTCTGTAGGGCTTGCAAAACAGAAAGTGCATCTGTGAAAAATACCACTTGTTGGTAGTCAGAGTTGGAATTATTGATCATGATTGCGACCTGTAGTAGTGCTTGAGCCTCTGCGGTGTAGTTTGAACAATATTTACCAGTTGGCATGTACTTTGTTTCGGTGTGATTGTTGGGATATATAATATAGATACCAGCCCCTCCGTTCTTAATTGCATCTGTTGCAGATCCATCGGTTGGCGATGATCCATGATTATTAAGATAGTTTTCTTGGATCATGCACATAGTAGCTGTTCAGTGAAGCGTTTGATGGTATTATCTACCACTTTTGTCTATTTGTTTGATCGTTCTCTGAAACCATTTGATCATTCTCATTGTGTTATATAAAGTCTTGCCATGAATGGTTCGACGTTGCGTCACATTAAGCCCTACTGATTGCATCTGAAACCAAGTTTTCAGCCTAAGAAAATGTTGAGTCTTGTCTTGCTGACATGTCTCATTCAGCATGATCATCAGTGGATCCCATCACTGCAATTTAGAGAAGCGAAAGGCAGACAAGCTAGCAAAAAACAGGAGAGCGTTACGCAGACTGATTATGAAATCAGCTACAGAAGGCTAAAACACCATCAGAGGGTGATATAGAAAGTGAGTGTACGACTGCCACTCAACACAGCGCAAAGATGGTCTATGGTCTTTTCTGTAGTAAACCAGTTATCATATTCCTTCTCATTACCGACCATAACAGACTCCGATTCCACCTGTATAACATTTTTAAGTGCCCCACTAGCAGGCCTGAGAGCGAAAGCCTGGCTGGAAATATCGCACTAAATGACCTGCTGCCTTGCAGGCTGCTGAGGACAGTCAAAGGCTGGCAGTCGTCCAGTAGCTGGTTACAGTCGGACACGTCGCCAGGACAAGCTCTGGGCTCCATATGGCATTGAAGATGTGACATAAAACAAGCGTTCTTGCAAGGCTGTTTATATAGCACAATAAAATGGCGAAAAAGGCGATAGAGACACTAAATGGCTATGCGGGAGGGACTGAGCCTAAACAGCAGGAATTGATGTGGTAATCTGGTACATCAGTCTAGGCGGTGGTCTTCGAGAGAGACATGTCTCTATGAAGTGTCCTCTGCTGGACACTTGTACCAATCATCATTACTGCTATTTTATACTACAGTAAAAGTTGTTAATGGGGACAGAGGACATGGAGGTTGGGGAGGGTGTGTTGTTTTGCAGTTAGTTTGTTCCTTCGTGCCAAAGCGGCACATAGGGCAGGGTTTTAGATCTCCATGTGATGCGATTCGTTGCTAGCAGTTGGAGATCTTGTATGGTTTTCATCCCAATAGTTTACTTTCTTTTGGATTGTTCTTCGAAGAGTGGTCTTAGAGTCTTCCCGTTTTCTTTTCCCAACTGGTGACCACATAGGACCTGTCGATTTAGTCTCTATTTGTCTGATCTAAGAACATGACCTAAATATTTCCACCTCGTTTCCTTATAATATTTGATAGGGTTGTTGGTGTGTTCTATCTCTCACTGTGTTGTTAGAATCACTCCATTTGACTTTTAATAATTTTCGTAGACATTAATTCTCAAAGCTGTCCAGTTTCTTATCAATTTTCTTTGTCGTTTCCAACTTACACAACTAGAGTCATTAGGAATCACATTGACCTAAATAAACTTTTGTGCATATACTAATGTCTTGGGATTGCCAGATATTCGTTAATTTAGTGAAGGTACTACATCTATAACTCACAGTTTATTTCTTTCATCTGTCTCCAGTTGTTGACACTTACTACCCAACTATGTAAAAATGTTCAACTTTCTCCAGTTTGCAGAGTAGAATAACAAAAATCTTGTTTTGTGCTTTGTAGAACTTCTTTGCTCCTTTATATGTATTCTGTTTTGTGTTCAATATTCTGCCATGTGGTGTCAGGGCTGAGAGAGCAAAGAATAGTAACACTCGACCTACAAGGCACGTCGTGGGTCTCTGTGGCTAAGTGGTTACGCCCTTTGCCTTGTGAGTCGAAGGTGTGGTTCGAGTTGGACCGTGCCATTCTGTTCACGAGTGCAGTATTTTCCAGAGACCCTAGGTTGTTGCTGGAGCCATGTGCAATATCTTGGCAGGTGCTTGCCATTTCTGCTCAAAGGCGAGCGTATAGGTTAAACCGGTGCAATGAAGTCAATCCTTCAGCTTTTTTTTTAAGGCGCGTCGTGAGAAGCGACTGAGGTAAGGAGCCTAGAAGCTACTAGTAAATAAAAACATTGCGAAATCGGATGTGATAGCCTACTTGTAGAGCGCATAACTTGGCACAGCATACACTGCTCTTAGGCTCAGATCACCTACAAATCACAGTGGTTAACAAGTGGTCAACATGGAGCGTAAGAAGAAGAAAGAGACCTAGTTATTTTGTAACGAGACATTTTATAATTTGACCTCTGTGAACATAGTCATTAACTGTAAGCTAAATTTTCGGTACAGGAGAAACTTCAGTATGACAGAGCTATCTGATGGAACTGAGAGATTGTCCATCTTCACTAGCCAAACCTGAGGACTGCCGTTGGAATCATCTTGGAACTGAGTATGTCTTGTTTGTTTCAAGATTTTTATTCAATGAAGCTTGTCTAAAGAAGGATCTTTATGGTGAAGTGTGTTCTTTGCCTAGTGTTCTGAAGGTTGTTGGTTCGAATCTGGACTGAGTCACCTGTGCAATTTTTTTTCAGGATATTCTAAATTGTTGATGAAGATATGGAGTTCATGCTTTGGGCAACCTCAGCTGGTAGCATGCCATTTCTGCTGAGAGGCATGTAAATTTGTTTGTGGAGATACTGAATTATTCCATTGGCTAAGAGTTCATGCTTAGACAACCTCTCAGCTGGTAGCATGCCATTTCTGCTGAGAGGGGCATGTACAATTTGTTTGTGGAGATACCTTGAATTATTCCTTGAGCTACAGAGTTCATGCTTGGGGCAACACTCTCAGCTGGTAGCATGCCATTTCTGCTGAGAGGGCATGTATTGTTTGTGGAGATACCTTGAATTATTCATGAGCTACAGAGTTCATGTGCAGGCAACACTCTCAGCTGTAGCATACCATTTCTGCAGAGAGGGCATGTGCCATTTTCCAGATCCTAAATTGTTCCTTGATCTGAGTTCATACTTGGGGCAACACTCTCAGCTGGTAGCATGCCATTTCTGCAGAGAGGGGCATGTGCCATTTTCCAGATCCTAGAATTGTTCCTTGATCTACAGGTTCATCAGAGCAACACTCTCAGCTGGTAGCATGCATTTCTGCAGACAGGGGTCATACGGGTAAACCAGAGCAATGAAGTCAATCTTTTGCCTTCGAGCCTTTTTTTTCTAAAGGATTCTTATTGTTGCTTTGATCACTAAGGGAGTATTTGTTGAATCTCCTGGTGACTCATACTGATAAGACCCTTTTACTGTTGCTGGAGCTGCATGAGGACATGAATCGTAACACTGCACCTACAAGGCATGTTGTAGATCGGTTGCAGTAGGGACCTGAGGAAGCTACCTAGTAAATAAAAGTGTTGCAGAAATCGGATGTTGCCTATTTGTAAGGCATAACGCTAACATATAATCACTCTTTAAGACTTGGATCACATACAATCACACAAAGTGATTAACAAGTGTTCGATGTGGAGTGTTGGAAGAAAGTTTATGACACATACTGGAGTAGATGCATAACAAAGCTGATACGAAGATGAAGAAAAACCAATATCTGCATGTTTTCTATATTTTGTTGAATGCAGAAATATAATTCTAACCAGTTTTAACTATATCTTCAGCCTCTTGCAATGCTGGTGCGTGGAGTAAATGTAACTCCATTAGACTTCACACCATCATTCTTTCAACAAGCAGTACTATGAGGTGAGTATCAACTTTCTTATCTTACATCAGTAATGTTACACATGGCATTTTATTTTTACGTTTTGATTCTTTTGCAAGGGGTCTCTGACATTGCTCTTAGTGGACAGGGCAAAAGCCATGTTTTACAAGCCATTTGTGTTTAGAATTAAAAGGTGCCCTTTAGTGTGGCTCCTGGTTAAAAGGTGTCACACCTAAAAGCACATAGTGTGATGTTTGGTTTCCAAAGGAGTTAAAATTATTTTTACTTGGTAACAAAAAGTAGTTGGTTAAGCTTCCCCCGGGGGCCCAACAAAATATTTTTTTCCCTGTAGTCTTCTGTCTCAGAAAAACCCAGGCTCCTTCCCCCCATGTTAAATAAACCCAAATTTAAGACCATTTGATGTCGGGCCTAAACAAAACTTTAAAACCGTCATTTTGTTTTTTAAATTCCCCATGGGGGAAAAACCAGTCTGTGTGGGAGGTATTTGGCCCAAACGGGATCGATAAATCACCTTCATTTTTGTTTCTGGAAAAACATAAGTAATCCCAAAGTATGGGAAAGCTACAATATCAGATGGGTGCAATGGGAAAATTCATTCTTTCTGAATTGGTTTTTCCCGAACTGGTTGTAACCCTTGTGACCAGATTCAGATGAGTGTCAATATTTTTCCTTTTCAAAAAGACATCCCAAATATGAAAAAAGGGTTGTCAATCATGAACTGGCGTGTTGGGCTGCTGGATTTGTTGATGCGGGGGATAAAAAAAGCACTTTGGACATGTCGGTACATGAAGATAGTCCTTATATAACTGATAACCCATGAAGCTAAGAAAAACATGAACACAAATGAAACTTACGGGTCAAGCTAGGGGGAACCCCAACTGACTGAACTCCATGGGGCACCCATTCCAAATTTAGACTGGAATATGAAACTGATAAAAAACTTTTTTTCCAGAATATTGATGTTATGTGGTCTTTTGGTAAAAGGGGTTAAAAAGTTTCACATCGCTTTCCCAAAAGGTCCCATTCCACTCCTCGTGGCGCCATCGGAATTTTTTTACAGGGATACCTGGTATGGGCGTGGGTGAGATCGATTTCCCCTAGTCCTTTGGGGGCGGAGGGAAAAGTGGGAAGTTGAGCACAAAAAAAACTGGGCAGTTCAAAATCCCAAAAAAGAGCAGGCGGGAAAGCTGCTGACGGGGCAACATTCCTTTAAAAAATTCCTCTAAAATTTTCCCATCTTCAAAATTTAGGGAAATCTTCTATGGAATTATTTTCCCAAAATTTTTCCATGAAAAGAAAGAGATTAGAAACACAGGGTTTACTCCCCAAAAAAATTCCCAATGATGATGATAAAATCAATCAATTAGACCTGTTTTGGGTCAATAAGTTTTTTAGACCCATCATCAAGGGGGGTACATATCCTTTATAGGATGTTCTTTTTTTGCAGTCATAAAAAAATTTCCCAATCCCCTAGATTCCCCCACCAGGGATGGTCATATTCATAATTTCTTTTTATCTTGCCACCATCTTCTTGGTCTGCCTCTCTGCCCCTGCCTCAAATTTTTCTTTTTCCAGGCCATCATTGGCCTTAATGTGACTAAATTTTCCCCAATTTTTCTGTGGTATTTTTTCTTGATTGTTTTTTTCATTTATTTTCCCAGGACAAAAGTTTCTTTTTTTTTTTCTGCCCAAAATTTTTGTGAGTCTTTCTGTAGCATTTATTTTTAAAAGGACTGGATTTTCATTTTTTTTAAAACCAGAAAAAATATGTTGTATTTAAATTTTTTTTTTTGACAATCTCTGGTCATGGGGTAGCTCCTTTGAAACCACAAACTGGGCTGTTTAAGATCTTCGGGGGTTTTAACAAGCTTTTTTTTTCCAGGTCAGCGGGTGTGGCCACATGGCCTTCTTAGCCCCCCAAGGAGAGGACAGTCTTGTAGGACATTCTCGTTTCCCGTTCTGCATTTTAAACCGGGGCAGAGATCGGGTTTATTTTAAAAGCTTCCATGGCACTAGTTTTAAAAATTTAAAATTTTAAATCTGGTCTTTCCCCATTTTTTTCTTCTTCACCCCTGGAGGCATAGTTCAGTAACCAAGGCTACCCAAACCCCCCCCCTCAAAAATGATTTTTTCCCTTTTTTGTCTTTCCCTTTCCCAACCCCCTTCCCAACCCCCGTTTTAAATTTTCTTTGCATGGGCCCCTTCTTCTTCTATGAGTAAATAATAATTTCCCTTGGTTTGTGGTTTTTTAAAACTTCTAAATTTTTTTCGGGGGGGGGGTAGCTACCCAAATGCACAACCTTTTTATGACATCGTGGCAGGTAACCGTGGTCATATTCTTTTCCCAAATTTTGGGGCCCCCGTACTTCTCGTTGTTTCCCGTATTTCAGTGATAAAATATTCTTAGTTTTTCCCTTTGGGGGTTACCCTTTTATTTTTCGAATGCCCACAGATTACCCAAAACAAACACCCGTTTCCGTCAAAACCACAAAAAATTTTCCCAAGCGTGTGTTTAAAAAAGTTTTCACTACAGGACGGGGTTAGCCACATCAAAGTGGGGCCATGAAACCCACCCAAACAACTATCTACTGGAAACTTTCAGAAGGGGGGAGGATCATTGCTGGGGGAATTTCCCAAGAAAAATGTTAAACCCTTCTTTTTTTCCTTCTTATTCCCCCATACCCGGGGCACTTGTTCCCACCCTGTTTTGGGATGTAATCCAACCCTAAAACGATTTCGCTGTCCATTTTGTGCCTAAAAAGTGGGAAAAAAACCAACCCCTTTTTCTGTGTTTTTTTATTTATTAGGAAAAACTTGGGTCAACAATCCCCTTCTTCGACATTTTGTATGTACGTGATACATTCTTTGTTCATAAAAGCCCCAGCACAAAAGGGTGGGAACATTCAGTGACACAGCATCACTGTATAATTATGTAAATAAATGTCTGTGTACAACAAAATTAAAAAATGTTCTTAATTGGGTTTTTCCGGTGACAGACAGCAGCACTGTAGGTCTGTGTAAATAATATATTTTCCCAACACCCAAAAAAAAGGCTGTGGGGGGTGTAAGAAAGTCTGGCTTTTATCCAAAAGGGTTTTTTATCATCCATGAAATATATTTTAAATTTATCTTTCATGAAATATTTTTAAAAATTTAGAGTGTGCCCGTAATCTCAACCTGAATAGTTCACATAACAGGGTGCCGGTGTTGGTCCCGGGCCCCAAAAGGGAAACAAAAATAGTACCCCCAAACCTTGCATGTTTATGAGGCATGATGTGGGGGCCCTGGGGGATGCTACACTAGTAAAAAAAAAGCAAAGAATCTAATGTGCTGGCCTGCGGGGGCCTTTCCTTTTGTCTCAGATATAAAAATCACACAGTGTGGTTGAAAGTGGGGGTTTGGATTTTTGAAGAAGACATAACGTGACTTTCCCCAAAAACCCTCTTGGTGTCTTCCCTAACGGGAAAAAAAACACCTGTGTGTCATCACAAAATTCTGAATCATTTTTCTTGTTATGTGAAAATTTAAACTAAAAACCCCTTTTTTAAATAAAAACGGTTTGTTTTTTTACGTTAAAACATGTAAAACAAACATGAAAAAAAAAATTCCTCGGAGTTTTACATAATTACAAATTTTTTCTTTGAAAGGTTCTAAAATTGGGGCATAATTTAAAAATAACATATAAAAAAGTTTGGGCGATATAGTATAGACTTGGACTGGTTTCATATTAAAAGGCATGGTAGGTTGATTGCATACAACCATGGCATCTTAGATGCATACCCAAAATAATATATTCTTGTTTTTTTCAGTAAAAAAACTTTGGGTCTGCAATTCTTTTTTATCATAAACAGACTGGCGAAAAACTTTAAAACGTTGAAGAAAATGATCCCGTATCCAAAACTTTAAAAAGCCCTTTAAAGGGGTGGTGGTTTTTGACAAGGTCGGTGTGTGTTTGTGCAGGTTGTCTTAAAAAAAAATCTGTCAAAAAAGCTTGCCCAGTTTTAATTTTTTTCCCCTAACAATCCTTGGGGTTTCTTTATTTCTCTCTCGGCTGGTGATGGTTCTTAAGTCTTTTTTAATAATTTTTTGTGATTATAAACAAAAACCCAAACAAAAAGGAATATCGTGTGTTAGAAAATTGGAGTAAAGTGCTTATTTTTTGGGTTGGTGTGTTGGTTTCCCAAGCTTTTACGGGATTCCTCCCCTTTAAACCCTTTTTGTTTCCCCCAGCCCAAAACCCCCGGGCAGTGGGTTTTGCTTTTGTCTTTGGGCGGCGACCCGTGAAGGCGTGCCCCCCCCGGGCTGAAAAACGTCATCTCCCCAGCTATACCAGTCTTGTTAATGGACTGTTTGGTTTTTTTTTCGCCCAGTTTTTTTTATACCCCCCAATCAACACAAGGCAGCAGTGTCTTTAACAAAATCTATTTTGCAATAGTTATGCTCACATAAAATTTCCCATCTTTCTGTTTTTTCCCTTTTTCTCATCTTTCCGGGTTTTTTCCCCTTTTTTTTGAGCATTGGCCTTTTCTTTGGGGTTTCTTTCTGGATAGATCTATTTGAACATCCGCCTGTTTTTTTTGGGGTTTCCCTTTCGGGAATAGATCTATTTGTTCTTTTTTCTGTCCATGATATGAAGGTTCTCTTTTGCATTATATTAAACCCTTTTTTATACATTTTTTTTCACTTTACCTTTTCCAGTGTTTCCATTTCCTAGGTTATCTAAAAAAGTACCACCCCATCCCCTCTGGGTTTTCCCCGGCGATTCTACGGACTCAGCTTCTTCTTCAATATCTGAATGAACATTTAACCTGCTCCCCAGGGGTCAGGACAGTAAAAGGCCCTGGGCCCGAACCCAGTAATCCCTGCCCTTGGTTTTGAGGGGACAACCCAAGGCTCCCCAGAAAAACCGTCCCCTGGACCGGAAAAACCAGTAGTTAAAAAAAAAGACGGGTTTTTCTGGGCAGAGGGCTAAATAAACCCAGGAGGTTTATTGGGTCATCAAAGGTGCCTTGCCAAAAAAATAAACCCTCCCTTTGTGGTTGGCTGGGGACAAAAAAAGGCTAACGAGGCGGGCAAGGCGCTGATTGAAATCGGACCTTCAGCGAAGAATAAGCACTAGAGCTCAAATGGTCTAAAGGGGTTTGGCTTTAAAATTCACTTTTGGAAAAGGCTTTGTATATATCAAAATTGGGGATAAACATGGCCGAAAAACGATCGCGTGAAGGGCCAGAAAACCCCGGACCCACAGGGAAGGATAACCCCTGGGCTCCAAAACTGAAGGTAACAAAACATAAAGTTGAAAAAATCCATCAATTTTCCCATGAATAAAGATTTGTAAATCGGGTTTCCCCTAAAAATCAAGCGGTGATGTGAAGAAGAAGAATGAACTTTTTAATTTTTGTTGGGGGGTTTTTTAAATTTTTGGGCCGACAACACAACTAAAGCACTGGCAACCCTGTGTCTTATTACAATTTTAAAAATAAAATTTAAAATGGGAAGATGGAATATCTTGGACATACATTGAGAAGAAAGGATCAAAAAAAAACACTAAAAACCCGACATTGAAGTGGGAGGGGGGTTTCCCAAAAAAAGAAGGAAATATGGGGAAACCCCGGGGGGTGCCCGAAGTAGTTTATAGTAGCTCATTTCCCAAAAAGGGGGCGCCTCATAACCCGGGGGCCCAACCTACTGTCCGGCATTTTTTCGGTCCCCCAATCCTCAGGGCCCATAACGTGAGTACCTCTGAAGTGGGGAAAAAACTGCCTGTATCGGGAATTAATGCAGTAATTTGGGGAACGGCGGAGTGAAAAATTTACAAAGTCCTTCTGCCATTTGAAATTGGAAAAACGGTTTTTCCAAAAAAAGTTTTAGGGTGAAAACCCTCTGGGTTGAGGGGGAAAGGAAAAAAAAAAAAACCAAAATTTCAGAAAAAAATTAAACAAGTTGCCCGAACAGGCGGTATGGGAAAGTACTTGCAGGGCTGTAACTATAACAGTCCGGGGAGAAATATATCATAACATTGGCTGCCCCATTGTTTACCGTTGCCCCAAATTTGGGTTTAAAAATAGAAACTGTTACCTGCCGTAAGGCTGACAAGGGATATCCCATTCTGTAATGATTGAATAACTTTGGCTACCCTGTGTTGCCGGGGGTCAAAAAGGGGGGCAAATATTTTCATTTAAAAATGTAATTTGAGGCGGCTAATGTGGGCCTGAAAATACCTAGTAAAAAAAAAACTTCACCCAAAAAGGATGTTCGGGCCCCTTGTGGGGGCTTAACCGGACATCCCACAATTGCTCTTGGGGGTCAGGTGCCCTACCTTTTACAAAGAGTGGTTAACAAAATTTATATGGGGCATTGGGAAAAATTCTTTGGTAATGTAAAACAAGCGGAAAACCGGGGCAACCTAAAATATATTGAATTAATTCTTACTTTTGACAATGATGGTGGGGGTTCATTCTGTTAATAAAAATAAAACACATGATATAATTTAGTTGTACATTCCATTGTTCCTTTTTATCCTCTCCTAAGGTGGGTAGAAACCAAGTTTGTGGGGCATATTCTTTTAAAAAATTTTTAAATCATTCTTCAGTAAATCAAAACTTTCTTTTTTTTTAGTTCTTTGGGGGCTTATTTAACCCTTTGGACCCGGGTCGATATTTAAAGGTTAATATAGCGCTCCTTGAGCTCCCATATATTGGTCGAGCATATTTTTTCACTATTTTTTGGTTTTTGAAAAAAATTTCAAAAAATAAACATTAAAAAAAAACTCCCTTTTTCTACCTGGTTTTTGAGATGGCGGGGGTTTGTCGGGGGAAATTTTTTTGTTTGATAAAGGGAATTAAGTTAAGTATTTTCTTCATATCTTCATATACAAGGGATTAACGGCCCCAGCCCCCATATTAAATCAAATAAATTTTTTAAAATTTTTTATTCTTAAATATATAATAAGCAAAAAAATACTTGAGAATGATAGAAGGAAAGTCAATAACAAAATTAAACATTTAAAATTTCTAAATTATAGTGTTTTTAAAATTCCTTTATGTGTATATTTTGCCCAGGAAAAAGGGAAGAGATTTTAAGGTACAGGTGGCCCCGGGTTGAAAAAGGGTTTAAAATGTCATCATCTGATGTATTGACCATCCCAAAAACAAGGGTGGGGGTCCCCTGTTCTTGTCTCAGCAATTCCCTCAATTTCATTTTTGACACATTTTATTCATTCTTGGTTTCCTTTAATTTGGGTTTCCCTCTTGGGGGGGAGCTCCATGGTATTATTGGTTTGGAACCCACAAAGGGAAAAAGGAGTAAGGGAAAGGGCCGGCCCCTACCTGGGAAAGAGGGGGAACCGAAAATTAAAAAAAAGGTGAAGCGTGGAAGGGTGGAAGGGGTGGCTGGAAGGAAAACTGGAAGAAGTTTTTTTGAAGACCTGTGCTCCGTTGGGGAAATTTAAAAATGAAGAGATATATTCCCCCGTTTTTACACATTCAGTGTGTTTTCTTTAATTGTTTATTTGTTGTCATATTCTTTGCTTGATTGCCCCCTGGGTTTTTTCAAAAAACTCCTTTTCACATCTTTGCATACATTTGGGGGGAGGTGTGGGGCCCTTTTTTTCATTGGGAAATTTTTTTACACGTGTGGACATGACATCCGTTCTTTGGGGGTTTGTGTTTTGTGGATAAAAATGGAAATGTGACTTCCCGTTTTGGGTATAATTAAAAAATTTTTTTATATGGATGGGGGTTTATTTGCAAACAGCGTTTGTGAATATCTATCATATGATGAAGACTTGCTCATATTTTTTGATGATAACATAATTTGGGAAATTTTCGTTTCGTGACCAAAACTTTTTTATTTGCCTTTTAAATTGGGAAAGGGAAAGGGTTGGTGGGGTTTGAGAAAGATGATGATTTATCTTTACATATCCTTTTTTCTGAAAACGTACTGTTGTTAATGTTTATGATGTTTTCCTTTTTGAATATGTGACATTGTCTATATTCTCTAGAACTGGGACTTCAGTATGTGGTATGAATCACCGGGTCCCAAAAGTGTGGCTAAAATTTTTCTTATTTTTTGGATGGGGATATGAGGCTTGAGTATGTGGATAGAGATGTGGGGAGGGATGTGGATGAGATATGAGGCGGTTGTTTATAAAAGATATGAGGCTTAAATATGTTGATAGAATATGAGGGTGGGGTATGGATAGAATGTAGGGCGAGTTATTTTATAGAAATGAGGCTTGGTATGTGGATAGAAATGGAAGCAGAAGGATAGAGATATGAAGGGGGTTTTGGATAGAGATGTGAGGCGGGGATGTTGATAGGATTGGGGGCTTGGGGTATTTCATAAAGGGAAAGGGGCTTGAGTATGTTGATAGAGGGTATGGGCGGTATGTTCATAAAAATATGAGGGTTGGTATGTTGATAAAAATGAGGGCTTGAGTATGTTGATAAAATATGGGCTTAGTATTTTATAAGATATGAGGCTTGAGTATGTTGATAGAGATATGGGGTTTAGTATTTTGATAGGGGGTGAATGTCATAGATATATACGACCTGAGTTTTTTGTCTTGAATTGCATAGAGATCTGATTTTGGGAAAATTGGGGTTTGTGAATATCTGGTCATAAGGGGAAGACCCTCATATTTATGTATTTATAACATACATTGGGAAATTTCCCCGTTTCTGATGACCTTTTCTTTAGTACCCTACCCCCAAAAAAGAAGGGGAGGGATTTAAAATTGGGGTGGGAAAAATAACATAACAAATGTGAAATATTCTCTCATACTAGAATGAGGCTCTTTTTGGGACAGAGATAGGGGGGCTCTTGTATTGGGCAGAATAGAAACTCTTTATGTGGACAAGGGAAAAAGGGTTTTTGTATGTGGACAGAATGAGGCTCTTGTATGTAATGAGAAAGAGGCTGGAGGGTGTGGTTTAGATATAGGGGCTAGTGTATGGGGGGAGATATGCGGATGGGTATGAGACAAGCGTATGTATTGAATGTTTTAAAACCTGGGGGTTTTTGGTTAAAATATTAGTCTTGGTGTGGTAGGGAATCTAAATTTAAAGCAATTTGTGTTTGTGAATATGAGTTATATGTGAAGACTTGCTCATATTTATGTGATGATAACACACATTGGGAAATTTCCCCGTTTCTGATGACCCATTTTCTTTTTTGTACTTTTGCAAACCTTGAAGGGGGTTGGGGAAGGTTGAAAATATGGAAAAACATGTTGAATATTATCAAATTGTTTTAAGGGCTACCATCTCCTTTTTTAAAAATGTCCCATAAAGGGGCTCCCAAACCCCCCCCCAACAAATCAAGCGGGCCAACCCCGCCAAATTGATCTTGATTAATTAATCATATTTGAATAATTTTGGTTTTTTCGTTTTTTTTTGGGCTGTTGAGATGGGGTTTTTTTTTTTAATAAAATCCCAAAATTGTTTTAAGGGTTTCTTTTTTCATCATATTACCCATGTTGTGCTTTTAATTTTAAAAAATTTTCTGTATATTTTTTAGGGTGAGAGCTTCTGTAGATGGATAAAAAGCTCAACTATGTGGATAAAAATGTTTTTGTGTATGTTTAGATATATCAGGTGGGTGGGGGTTTTGAGGCTTAATATGTGGAATTTTAAGCGGGGGTATAAAAATGTGATGTGTATTTATGTGGGTGGGGAGAATGGCCTTGTTTATTTGGGTATGGGAAGGGAAATTTGGGTATGTGGATAAAAATCCCCCTTTTAAAACTAATTTAATGTTTGTGTGAATTAAGGTCATATGATGAAAAAATTTTCTCCTTTTTTGTGATGATAACATACATTGGAAATTCCCCGTTTCTGTGACCTTTTATCTTTTTTGTATAAACCTCAAATATAGGAAGAGGGGATAGAAAAAGGGGGAAGAAAGGAAAACATGTTGGGGTTTCCAATTATAAGGGCTATCATCAAACCTCCAAACTTTTCTAATTTCTCCCATCTATACCCAGCAAATCCAGCAACTCAGCAGTCCTGTTTTTATCTTGATTAATTTATCATAATGCATAGTTGTATGTTTTTCTCGTTAGGCTTTTGAAATGGTTTTTGTCTTCCCTCACACATGTTCTGAACTTTTCTGAGTGCTATTAAATATTAAGATGTCATTACATGTTAACTGTGTGAAATATTGTCTGTATACTACAGAACTGAGACTTCCGTTTGGGATATAGATCACTGGCTCAAATATGTGGATTGAAATATCAGTCTTATCTGAATGTTTATAGACATAGGATGAATATGTGGATAGATAAGAGGTTTGTGTATGTGGATAGCAAACTGATATAGAGATCTGATTTGCAAACCTTATGTTGTGTATGTGAATATGGGTCATATGATGAAGACTTGCTCATATTTATGTGATGATAACACACATTGGAATTCCTCGTTTCTGATGACCATTTTATCTTTTGGTACTTCTGCCTGCAAACATGAGGAGGTTCGGGATAAGGTTGAAGATATGGACACATGTTGAGATGGTTATCAGTTTGTTATATAAGGACTACCATCATAGCACTTTAAACATGTCCATAGGTGCTCCAATCCCCACCTCAACAAATCAAAGCGGGCCACACACAGGTT
>JADZMA010000379.1:0-22500 GCA_020796225.1 Arion vulgaris
AATATTATCTTATGTTGATACAAAGGCCGTCTATCTTTTTTTTTCCAATTTAGCAACCTCAAGGACCCTTTAGAATAAATATTTTTTTGTGCTTTGGAAATACTTTCTTAATACTTTTGGACGTTTTGTTTTTTTTTTTCCCTTGTTTTTTGGTTTTTTTCTTTTTATCAGTGATAAGCGGTCATTTGCCATTGTTAACTGTTGACTCTGTAATTCATCATCGCCGTTTATGTTATCTGTGGTTGAAGATTACATTCTCCCGTTTCTTTTTCCCAGAATCATCATCATCATCATCATCATCATCTAGAACAGGTGAACAAATTCTCAGAGAATTGTGATATCGAAGGATACATCCATCGTTTATTCACCGATTCATCATGCATTATGTATGTTTCCATATTGATCTAAAAATATAAATAAATAACAGGGTTTGACTCTGAGAAAAATAATTTTTTATTAATTAAGTTTTGAGCAATTTTTTTTAAAATTGAGAATGTTAAGGGAGATCAGTAGTATGGTAATCAAGAAGCTATTTTCGTTGTTTTCTATTAATGTAAAATTTGTATAACCATTTTGAAAGATTAAAACAGAATAGTAAAATAAATTAGTAAAAAATAACTGCCAAAGCGTTCCCATAAACAATACAAAATGGCGCCAAATACAAAATTTCAAATTTCAAAAAGGCTCTGAAACTATGAATGTAAATGAATTGTTTCCTCAAAAGTGAAATGCAATATCTAAAATATTGACATGCTTTTAGGATATATTGAATATTACATTTTTATAAAGTTTTGGGTAAAATGCCCCCCAAATTCTTTTAAAAAAAGCTGTTTAAAGCTGGCACTATTCAAGACCCTCCCCCACCTCCGTGGTGACCATGGAAACAAGTGGATCCTGCCCTGGCCAAGCGGGTAGGGATCGAGGAGGCTCAGGTAGTGCTAGTAGTGCAAGTACCCAAAGTAATGCAGGTCCACAAACCCCAAACAAAATGCGCACCATTTCCCGGCCGAAGTCCGATGAAAAATTGCCAAAATATTGCTGAAACGTAAGAAATAGCAGCGTACTAGTCGTCTGTGAACGAATGCTTTCCTTGGAGTAAACGCTCCAAAATTGCTAGGGTGTGGGGCAGAATCAATGAGAACGATGTGTAACAATCAACAGTCTCGGCAAGTGTCTACAAACCCCTGTAAATATCGTGACGACACATGGGAAGATTGCGGCAAACTCCGTATAAAAAGGCCTGCGCAGATACATTTCTGGGTAAGGCTGCCAAACTCAAATCGAAAGTTGCGTTTTAGTGCCTCAAACGCCCTTACTGGACAATCGGAAAAAGATCTGTTGCTTAACAACTAACACCCCCGGAATAACTGAGGTGGGTGATGTTGGCAGCGAAAAATTTCAGTTGCTTTACTAGCGCCTATTGAAACGCCCCGCTAGAATATCTGTGCGCAGGCCCCAGCCCAGTGTTTCCTGGGAGAGGAAAATGCAGAGTAAAACATTCCAAATTGTCAAGTGGCGACCGCCCCTAAAAGGCTGAAATATTCTACTCAGAACAAACTCACAGTGGATAGAAAAGTAAGGCCGATAATGCAAAGTCGTGACCGGTACAAACTCAAGCATTGGCAAAGGCGATACTTTTAGGACATCGATCATCCTTCTCTAGCAAGATGACGTCCAAGTAAACCCAATCCGTCCCACAGTTCTAGGAAAGCTACCAAGCAAATAAATCTGGAATTCCATTGGATTTGCTGGCGTAGTAACCATAGACGCTTCACTCAAAACCCACAATTCGCATTGGCCAGATCACATACACCACAAAAGAGTGGTTTAATAAGGGGTCGTAATGGGCGCAAGGATTCTGCTTGCTCTAACCATATGTTTCAAAAGTTTTTCTCTCGCCTTCTTTCCCGATGTTCTGTTATGGAAGATTATTTTGCTGTGTGGATTTTGAATGCATTCTTATTAAGTGGCCAAACCACTTCATTTTATGTTTCTCGAATATATACTGAATATATGCTGAAATATAAAATATTATAAATGAGACTAAGAAGGAACTGAGATGGTATGATAGGGCCCAAAATGAGGAGCTTATGGGGCTAAAGAGAAACTGAGATGGTATGATCGGCCACAAAAGGGCTTATGGGACTAAAAAAGGAACTGAGATGGTAGGATACAGCCCACAAATGAGGAGCTTATGGGACTAAAGAGGAACTGAGATGGTATGATACAGCCCACAAATGAGGGAAATTATGGGGCTAAAAAGGAACTGAGATGGTATGATACGGCCCAAATGAGGGGCTTATGGGACTAAGAGGAACTGAGATGGTAGGATACAGCCCACAAATGAGGAGCTTATGGGACTAAAGAGAAACTGAGATGGTATGATACGGCCCACAAATGAGGGGCTTATGGGGCTAAAAAGAACTGAGATAGTATGATACCCCACAAATGAGGAAAACTTATGGGACTAAAAAACTGAGATGTGAGATCAGCCCACAAATAGGACTTATGGGACTAAGAGGGAAATGAGATGGTATGATACAGCCCACAAATGAGAGCTTATGGGACTAAAAAGGAACTGAGATGGTAGGATACAGCCCAAATAGGGGCTTATGGGACTAAGAGAAACTGAGATGGTATGATACTGAATAGGGGCTTATGGGACTAAAGAAACTGAGATGGTAATCGGCCCACAAATGAGGCGCTTATGGGACTAAGAGGAACTGAGATGGTAGGATCAGCCCACAAATGGGGGCTTATGGGAAAAGAAAACTGAGATGGTATGATCGGCCCCAAATGGGGGCTTTGGACTAAAGAGGAACTGAGAGGGGTTTGATCATCATTAATCCTCTCCCTCCTCTGGAGCATGGGGCCTCAACAGTTTTCCCACTCTTCTCGTCTCTGGCTGTTCTTTTTTTTCCCCCAAAGTCATTACCTCTTACTCCTCATAGACCTCTCCCCAATCTGCGGCGTCCTCTTTTTTTTTCCCTGGGGTTCCACTCACACCTGTCTAAGTGACATGACTTTTCTTCCGAAAGGTATGGCCTACCCATCCCTCTTTTTCCTCTTGACCTGTGTCATCATAGGTTCCTGCCTTTCTTACCCCGACCCTGTTTTCTCTATCTACCATCTAATCTAAAATCCCCGCAAACATCCGTTGACAAAGGTCTGGATCTTATTTTTTTTCCCTAGTGACTCGCCAAGTTTCCAGCCATACAGAAACACCACTTCACTTTTGAGCTGAAAACCCTGAGCTTTGTTTTCTGGAATGGGGGTTCCACCATGTGCAGGTAAAGGCCTGGGGGGCCCTTTCCCTAACCCTAGCTTAATGCCCTCATCTGTACCCCCTGATCTGCTGATCTTACTTCCAAGGTAGACAAATTCATCAACATCTTCTATGTCCCTTCCCTCAATCAGTATTGGATCTTTTATGTTGTTCACCATTACTTTAGTCTTCTCTTGATTGATTTTAAGGCCACTCGTTGTCCCTTTGTCCCAAACATCCACTTTTTCCTGTGTCTTGTGTCTATGCAAAGAAAAGGGAGATCGTCCCTCAGGTCTTCTGCTTTGACATAAGTGTCCCCCATCCTTTTCCAGACCTGGCGTAGGCTGTGCGGGGCCCCAATCAAGTAGCACCAAAAAAGAGGAGGGGACAGCAGGCACCCCTGTCTACCCAGTAGTGGGCCCCTCGCAGTCTTATCATAAATCCTGGGGGAAAACCCCTCATACAGCTGCCTGATGATGTCGACAGTCTTCTCCCCCCCCATGCTTGGATCCCCACATTATTTCCTATTATGCTGTCAAATGCCTTCTCAAAATCAAAAAAGCACACTAGAGCGGGCCTGCCCTCCATTTTTTTTCCCTTTGATTTTTAAAGGTGGCTATCTGGTTTGAATCTTTTTTGGAAATCCCTGCGTCCAAACCCTCTGGTCTGCTCTTTCATCCTGCCCCAGAAAAACCCCTAGTAGGACTTTGCGGAATGGAACAGCATGATCCCTCTCCCTTTCCAGTTTGAAAAATTGCCATTCTTTAGTTTCACGAGAGCCTTTTTTCCCAATCTGGTATCTCCCCCCTGCCCCCCCAAATTGAACTATGGATTGGTTTAATCTCTTCTCCTCCCTCCCTCAACTTCCCCTGGATATTATAACTCCTCCCCTTGCCCTTTCTAAAGTTTTCAAGGCATTGCGGATTTCTTTTTTGTGATCTCCCTACGTTTTGTCCAGGGGGTCTCCTTGCCTAAATCTGGGGTTTGTGGGGGAGGTCTTTTTAAACCTTCCTGGTCTCTTTCCACCCCCCAGTTTTCATAAATTTAGTCAAAACCGTCTTTCTCACTGGCCTGCTCCTTATTTTCCCCCCCTAACAATCTGATTGCCCATAAGACCCTTAGTCACCTTTGCTACCTTTTTCCCCTTTCTTTCTCTTTTTAGGGTTTTTTGTGTTTTCAGTGTTTTTTTCTGTTTCTCGTTATTCTGTTCGCCCCTGTTTTTGCTGTCTTGTTCGTGACGGGTTTTTATTTTGTTCCTTCTTCCTCTCCTCCACCCTCTGCCATTTTCTCCATGACCCAGGGTTTCCTGGTTGATGATGGTCTCCCAAGTATTCTTCCCGGCCAACCGTCCCTCTTTAGGTTTCCCCTACTCTCCACTTCCTTCCTCTTCTGTTGTCTGTTTCATAAAAAACGGCAGAGAAATTAAAAACCCTTTTCCCCCTTTGGATTTTCTTGACAAAAAATTTGGTTTGTACTTTGTTGTTTCTTTTTTGCCGATATTTTCTTTTTAATTTTGGTTCCAGGGGTGATCAGACCCCTTGTCTGCCCCTCTCTTCCTCTAACATCTTGGTATTTCCATCTTGGCATCCACATGGTCATCGGGTTTTCCCTCCGATGGTCTGGCAGATCCATTTTTATGGCATCTTCGATGGGGAAAAAGTTACCCCCAATGACAATTTAAGCACAAAAAATTCAAATATCCCTTTTTCCATGTTTAAGACCATTTCCCCCATCTCTTTTTCCCTCCCGTTTTTTCTTACCTTGGCATTTAAATCCCCATAAAATCATCATTCTGTTTTGGGTTTTGCCCGGTTGCCTGTAGTTGTGCATGAAATGGTCTTTTTCCCTCCTCTGCATCGTTCGTCGTGTTTTCCAAATTATGTAGGTCTTCTGGAACTTAGATACGAACCTTGCACTAATAATGCGGTCCGACAGGGTTTCCCCCTTTCCATCAGACTTTTGCTTGCTTCCTTGGTCAGCATCAAGGCCCCCCCGGTTTCCCCGAGGATCATCTTCTTTTTTCTTTCCCCGAATGGAGCACGTTTCTCCCCGTCTGAAGTCTTTTTTCCCCAAAAGCATTCCACTTGTTTCACACATTCCCAGCAACGGCTTGTACCGATGCATCCCTTCCCCACTTGTGCACATCTGCCTGTCTCTAGCAGTGTCCTTTTCCACCCCCAAAAGGGGTGGACTTCTTCTTGTAATCCCTGGTGCTTCTATCTTTGTTGTCTCCCCAAAAAGGGGTCGTCGCATCACTTCCTTGCGGGTTTGGCTGTCGCTCCTTCCCCTGTGGGCTCTAGTCCTTCGAGACTCGGTTTTTTTGAAAAATTTGTTTTTTTTTCTGTAACTACTGTTTTTTTTATGGGTAGTTACCCCATCGCCCCCCAACCTGGAGGACCAGGAGACCCATTTAGTCTCCCCTCTCTCCTTCGACCTTCCCGGCGGGTAACCCTGCCCATAGCTCTCCCCGGGCCCTGGGGACCAAAACCCCCCCCCCCTCAAGGGAATGGCCTCATGGAGGAGAGATGGTATGATCGGCCCCCTGGGGAGGGTTATGGGACTAAAAAAGGTGAGATGGTTATACGGCCCCAAAAAGAGGGCTTAGGGGTAAGAAAACTGAATGGTATGATACCCCCAAATAGGGGCTTATGGGACTAAAAAGGGAAATGAGATGGTATGATACGGCCCCAAAAGAGACCTTTGGACTAAAAGGGAAAAGATTGGGGACCCCAAATAAAAAAGCTTATGAGACTAAAAGGGAAATGAGATGGGATGTCAGCCCACAAAGAGCTTTTGGGGCTAAAAAGGGAAATGAGATGGTATGTAAACCCACAAATAGGAGCAGGACTAAAAAGGAACTGAGATGGGAGGGTCAGCCCCAAAAGGAGCTTATGGGACTAAAAAGGAACTGAGATGGGATGATCACCCCCAAAAGAGGGGCTTATGGGACTAAAAAAAGAAACTGAGATGGTATGATCGCCCACAAATAGAGCTTATGGGACTAAAAAGGGAAATGAGATGGTATGATGCCCAAAATGAGACTTATGGGACTAAGAGGGAAATGAGATGGATATGCTCACAAAAAGGGGGCTTATGGGACTAAAAAAGGAACTGAGATGGTATCATACGGCCCACAAATGAGGGGCTCATGGGACTAAAGAGGGAAATGAGATGGTTGATCCCACAAATGAGGAGCTTTGGGACGAAGGAGAAAATACCCAAAGAACCCCGATGAGAAAAAAAACCTGGATATTAAGGGCACACTTGGAAAATCCCAGAGGGAAAAATACAGGGTGTTCAAGAAATTGAGCCCCATTGACAAATTTAAAGTTGCCAGGTAAAAATTAGTTGTATTTATTTACTATTTAAAGGTTCTACCCACCTTCCCGTCCCTTTTTCATCGCCCTTCCACTCAATTTACAAATCTGCAACCTTGACCTATCCGTCATAACTAACCTTCTCATTTCCAACATACATCCAGATTAGCTCCATTCACGGGCCCCTTTTAAGTTGAACACTCTGTATAAAAAGCGTTTTTTTTTGGGAAAAAAAAGAAAAAAAGGGAGGGCATTGGGGAAAAACGGGAAAAGTTCGGCAAAATTAACAATATGGAATAGCTGGGCCCGTGTGTTGAGGCTCTCAAAGGGGCAAGGGTTCACGCAACCTCAAGGCATGTCAAGGGGCTGGTACAATGCATGTCGTAAATGATTGAAGTAGGGACCTGGGGAAATTTCCCAGAAAATAAAAAAAGTCCGAAATCGGATGTGATAGCTTACTTGTAGTTGCATATTTGCACAACTTAATCGATCTTAGGCTCATATCAACAAATCACAAAAGTGGTTAACAAGCGGTTGATTGGAGCGTTCAAAGAAGAAAAGCTGAATAGCTGGAATGGCTTCAAGGGATAGCAATGGAAACGTGGTTGGTTTGTTGAGGGTCTAACATATCAAAATCTTTTCCTTTTAACCTCGTTTTGCATAGTTACTCAACAAATTCCCCAAAAAACTTCTTAGTTTTTATCTTCCCTATTTCCCGCTTTTTTTTATATCTAAATATCTGTTCCCAAAAATCTTCTGTTTGTATTTCCCCAAACATCTCTTTCTCTTTTCCTTTTGGAAAGGGGGAACGGGGTTTTAAAAATTGCGGCGTGACGGGGAAAAAATTACTAGAAAAATCCGCCTAAAAGCGGCGGGCGCGTTGAACTGCGGGTGACTAGCCCCCTGTGTTTGCCGGGGTTTAATTCCCTGGGTGGCAAAAAACCACATGTTCCCCAGATTCACGGTGTTCGTGGCACCGAACCGAAGGGTTACGTGCCCTGGCACCGGCCGAAGAGTTAAAACTTAAGTTTCTGGATCGGGAAAAACAAAAAAATTTCTAGAAAAACACTGAATAAAAAAAAATAAAAATAATCAAAACATTGTTTTACTGCTTGTGTACCGTCTTTTTGGGGGGTGTGGGACAGGGGGGACGAGGCGGGGGTTCAATGGCCCCAAAGGTGTCAGTCCCGGGGAAGTATTCATTAAAATTTTCATTTATGCCCTCAACGAAAAAAACCCCTTTGGGCTTCCGTGGGAAATGAACAAGGGGCTCCCATAGTTTTATCACCGCCCCCATGAAAAACTCTGTCTCTAGCCAGTTCTCCCCCCTCTCCAGCATCAAATTCAATCTAATCCATTCGGTCAGATGCTACCCAACAATGAATATCTTGTGTAAAAAAAATATTTTAACACGGACACGAAAAAGGGTACATTTTATATGTTTTTGATGTTTAGTATTGCAGTGGCGGCTTTGATCATTTTGTTGGGGGGACAAAAATTTCTGAAAAAATCATGATTTTGGGTTAGGTTTTTTTGATTCATAAAACAAATACACATATTTTTTTTGGTGGGGCCCCCCCACTTGCCCCTAATGACGAGCCGCCACTGATGTGATGTGATATAAAGGTGGAGATGAAGGTAGATATAACTTTTTAAAACTTAAAAGCAACCATCTGGTTCAAAAATGGGGAAAAAAAATGAACAATTGGGCAACTTATTTAAAAACAAATATTTTTTTTCTGAAACTAACAATAATTACACATAAATTGGGGTGAGTCAACTCGCCTCTTCCATATGACCAGTCAGATCTGATACCATGATCATCTCAAAATTCCAAAAGATAGATAGTAAAAAGAGAGATGATATTTCCCCGGATCAATATGATCCTCTGTGGGAAATCTCCTTTTGTTAAGATATCTGAGCATAGTCATTAACTGTCCCATATGCCCGCTTTTGTCCATCATGTTAAAGCTGATATGTCATGTATATAGTAACTACTTCTCGTGGGTACGGTGAGCAAATGAACTTTGAGATGGCTCTGCGCGGGGGACAGAGCACGAATGGGGAAAGCCCGAATCCGCTCGATCCATAACAAACATATCATAATATTCATCTCTTTGCTGGTGTCATGTTTTTTGCTTTCCAATGAGCTCCCAGGTCTCAAAATTCGGGTACGATATATATTTTTAGATATTTTTAAACACAAAAAAGGATAATAATAATATTACCTTGTATTTTCGAGCAGCTTGTAAAATAAAAATAAAAAACGAAACATCAACTTTATATAAAAAATCATGCAGTAATAATACCATCAACTGATCATTGATTACAAATGTTTGAAACTTTACCCTCTCGAAAATTGCGACTTTGCCTAGATAAACCTCTATTTTTTCATAATGTTTTCATTTTGATGGATATAAATATATCGTGTTCATTGATTGGTTGCACCATATTATTTATGGGATGTTTTAAATCTTGTTTTCTGCAATGTTCGTGTTTTTAAAACTGATCTATTTGTCATGTGATGGGGCGTATAGACGCGGTGCCCGGTTCTCGTTGCAAAGGTATTCGGTTCGCTGCCTCGTGGAGTCATCGATATATTTTTCTAGATATCCCTGATCTCAGAGTAGGTGAGATCGAGTTGATAATCCTATCGAGACGGACGACAAAACTTAGATCCCATGTTCATGTTGGGCAAGTTAAAGAAGCCTTGGCAGTTCAAAATAAAAAAGAGCAGGATGAAAAGCCGCTGCTAGGACAAAATTCATTAGAAAGATTTAAAAATACAATTCTACAAAATATTCCTATCTTCTAATTTACATCAGGGACCTTCGCCAGTGCTACGGAGTTCATTGCATTGTCACTGAGGTCTTCTTGGTAAGAACAGAGATCGGAACACATTGTTACTCACCGAAGTGCAATGATGATGGTCCTATCAAATCAGTAATTCAGTGAATCAGACGATTATGTGATTCAGTGGCGGCTCGTGCTCATTTTTGATGGTGGGGCAAAACACAAATTTTCGGAAAAATCATGGTTTTAGGTTAGGTTATATCTTAATTTATAAAATAATAAATACACATTATTTTGGTGAGGCCAAACCCACACTGGCCCCTAATGACGAAACGCCACTGATGTGATTACATTATAATGACTGCGTCTCATTCTATTTCGTTTTTATCCTTCTTCTATAATTGTTTTACAGGCAACCTTGACAACACATTTATATCATTTGTTTTACATTCTGCTATCACTATATTTTTATTCAATAAATATTTGATATATTATACGACACAAATATAGTGGTTCAGCCATTTAATTAATAGAGAATGGAATACTCAACCAACCACCAATAAAAGCATACAATAAAAAGAGATCAGGTACTAGATCAAAGGGAAGACCAAGACAAAGATTCAAGTGGCGGCTCGTCGTCATTTTTCTTTTTGGGACCAGACACAAATTTCGGAAAAATCATGGGTTTTGTAGTATTTACTATTATTTGTCTATTCGGGGAAGTTATTCCCTTTTCGGTTTATATGGGCCGACCCACTGGCCATAATGACGAGCCGCCCTGCAAAGATTGATAGACAATATCAGAAAAAACTAAATAAACACGGAAATAACGCAACGGGCGAGTCATCTGGGCTCTCGGGAACGCAAATTAAAACTCCAACCATTACGCTAAACGAAAAAAGGTGGACACCAATTTCCCTAAAACCGGGAAAGTAGAAAAAGGGAACCTCGTTACTTGAAAAATAAATAAACGGCTACAGTATTTGAGTGCGATATAAAAATAGGTAACCCATAATCGGGGTCCTGCTGCTGGCGGCGATCATTCTCTCCATATTTCTTTCTTTGGTGCAGTTAATCAGTTATGACTTGTTTTTTTGTCGAACCATGATGTCAGCCCAAACCCAAATCTTCTCCTTTGTCTTCCCATTTTCCCTTTCCCACAGAATTTTTCTTTAGTCACCAAATGTTCTAAAACTTTTTTTCATTAAAGCCCGAAGAACCTTGATTGTCTGATTCTTATTTTTTGTTTTCTTTGTGTTCAGGCATGATTTAAAGCCACATCATTTGTTTTTTCCCCTGTCCCCACATCACTAAACATCATAAACATATTAAATGTTCCTCTTCGTGTTGCGTGGCCCTTTGTTTTTTTCTCAAGATATTTTGCTGGGGTACATCTGACCGAAAAGATTGATTGAACTTTCTGGGTAGGTGGGAGAACTTAGAGACGAGTTTTTTTATGCGGGGGGTGATAACCAGAAAAAAAACCGGCGGGACCCGTGTTCCTTCCCGGAAGACCCAAGGGTTTTTCTGTTGAGGGGATAAATGAAAATTTTAAACCCGAACGCTTCGGGGGCACTCACTGCTTTTGGCCATTTTCCCCATCTCCATCCCCCTGTCCCCCCCCCCCTAAAACTACTATAAGCAAAAGGGAAAAGTTTTTTTTGGATTTTTTTTTTTTTTTTGGGAACTTTTTGTTTTTCCGTCCAGAAGCCTTTTTCATTTCCCACTCATGTCATGGACATCTCCCTGGTTCGGACCCCGTGAATCTGGGGAAATTGGCTTTCTGCCGCCAGGGAATTGGGCCCCCACACACAGAGGGCTGTCACTCGCAGTTCCCGCTGCCGCTGTTAGCGGCCTTTCTATTTTATTTCCCCGTCACGCCGCAATTTTTAAACTGTTTCCCCTTTTTTCAAAAGCGCGGAAAGAAAAAAAAAGGGAAGCTTAAAAAAAAAGATATTTGGAAGCGATTTTTAAGGGATATCAAAAAAGCTGGTAGCCAAAATTAGTAAAAATAAAAAGACAAGTTTGTTATATTGCCCCAATCGGGTTAACAAGGCCAATATATTATATGTTGTTCCCTAAACCCAAACCATCCGCTCTTCCATTTTATCATAAACTCGTTCACTATTCGCCTTCTTCTTTGAACGCTCCCATCAACCCTTTTAACTCTCTTTGTGATTTGTATGTGAAAGGCCTGGATTGACGTTTGCAAAAACCACAAACAGGGAGCCCATCAAAATTTTGGCGCTTTTTATTTCAGGATAACTTCTTGGGCCCCAAACCCTCTTACCCTTTTTATCACCTCTTACGACATGCCTTTAGGTGCTGTTTTTTTCTTTTGGATTGGCCCCCGGGCTTCCAAAGGGGGGTTTTTCCCGTCCTTTTTTTCCCGTTTTTTAGGCGACCCCCTCCTTTTTTTTTCTTTTTCCCGAAAAAACCTTTTTTTACAGGGGGTTCAACAAAAAAAGCCCCTGAATGGGGCAATCTGGCATATGTGTATAAATAAAGGGTTTATTATCACTTTATCAAATTTGTTCTTTTTTAGTCGGGGAAGGGGATGAAAAAAGTGACTGGACACTAATCAGAACCAGTTTAAAAATTCCAAAATCAATTTTGAAACTTGAATTTTTTTAAAGTGTTCCTGTATCAGCTCCGCGTATTTTCCCCATCGTGGTTCATTGGTATATATCATTATCCCTAAACTCTCATTTGTGGGCCGTATCATACCTCTAGTTCCTCTTTAGTCCATTTATAATATTTTATATTTTAGCAAAATTCAGTATATATTCAGAAACAAAGAATGAATGGTATGGCCATTTAATAGAATGCATTCCCAAAATCCACACACAACACAATCTTCCATAACAGAACATCAGGAAAGAAGGCGGGAAAAAATTCGAAACTTTGGTTAGATGGCATAGCAGAATCCTGCCCAAGAGTAAATTATCACACATCCCCCCATAACAGCGCAAGATAAAACAGAAACCAAGACACTGGGCAACACCGATAACAGTGTGACGCAAAAAAAAGTACATTTCCTCTTTTTTATATAGGACATGGGTGCATGTTCTGGGTCCCGATCGTATTGAGAGGATCGTCGTTGGCAGAGGCGAACACATGTGCATATCTGGGAAGTGTTGTTGGCATTCGGGGTGGCACGGATGGGGATGTTGGTGGGTGGAGTGCAGGGGGCAGATCGGCGTTTGTTATTCTGGGAACATGTAGAGTTCGGGAAAGGTTGGGACTGGAACGGTATAATGTTATTTGCCAGAATCGGATGTCCTTTGTCTGGAGCGGAACATGGGGGGGAAAAAAGGGAAAACCCCAAAATTTGCGACATTTATCAATAGATCCTGCGCGGGATCTCCATCCGATGGTGTGGTGGACCGCGGACGGGGTTGGGGGTTTGACGGAATGTGGCGAGTGGGAGGGAAAGGGGGAAAGGGTGCGAGGGGTGGGGCATCCACGGGGGGGCGTCTGCAGCATCATGAGACAGGCTCTCCGAGGGAAACCCCCTGGGGTGATAGAGGTGGGGTAGTGCCGGGAACCCTGGAATGGGGTTGGATGGAATGCGGAAAATGGGGAGAGAGTGGTGAATCTGGAAAAAGATGGTCTTGGATAGTCGGTTGGGAAAGGGCCCGGGTGCGGACCTATGCCCCTGGGGGCGAAGGGTAAAAAAGAATTTTGGAAATTGTTTTATATATTTTTTCTAAAAAGCCCACGTCGAACCAAAACATATTCTAATCCATATCTTTTTTTTTTCCCGGAATCCAGATTCGGGAAAGGTGAATCAAATGGTCCTTTACAGACGATGTTGTAAGGCCCTTTCTTAAATCGAAACAAAAAACCACAGTTTCTTCCCGAACGCCCCCGACCACTTAAACCACTCTTTGTAGTGTGTATGTGATCGACCTAAGGGTTGGCGTTTCCGTGAAGCGTCTATGGTTACTGGCCAGCAAATCCGACGGAATGCCGTTTTATTTGTTGGGGAGCTTTCCCCGGAACTGTGGGGCGGATTGGTTTCACTTGGACGTCATCTTGCTGGGAAAAATGATCGGCGTCCCAAAAGTATCGCCTTTGCCAATGCTTGAGTTTTCCGGGCACCCTTTGCATTTTTGGCCTTACTTTTCTATCTGTAGTTTTTCTGGTAGGGAAAATTTCAGCCTTTTAGGGGGGGTGTCCCACTTGACAATTGCAATGTTTTCTCTGCATTTCCCTCTCCCAGGGAAAAACTGGACTGGGGCCTGCCCGAAAATTCCCCGGCGGTCGTTTCAAAGGCGCTAGTAAAGCAACTGAAATTTTGCGCTCGCCAACATCCCCCCCTCAGTTATTCCGGGGGTGTTAGTTGATAATGCAACAGTATCTTGTCCGATTGTCCCAGTAAGGACTGTTTCGTTGGCACTAAACACCAACTTTGGTTTGAGTTTTTTCAGCCTTACCAGTAAATTTTCACGCTAGGCCTTTGATCAGGTTTGCGCAATCTTCCCATGTCGTCACGATACTTTACAGTGTTTGTAGAGCACTTGCGAGACTGTTGATTTGTTCATCTTTCCCTCATTGATTCTTGCCCCACAGCTAGCAATTTTTATTGAAGTTTACTTCAAGGTAGTTGTCATTCGTTCCAGTACGCTGCTATTTCTTACGTTTCAGCAACTATTTTGGCAACTTTTCATCGGACTTCGGCCGGAGATGCGCGCATTTTTTTTAGGTTTGTGGACCTGCATTACTTTTGGGTACTTGCACTACTAGTACTACCTGTAGCTCTCCCTCAATCCCTACCCGCTTAGCCAAACAGAATCCACTCTGTTTCCAGGGTCACCACTTGGAGGTGGGGGTGGGATCTTGAATAGCAGCAGCTTTAACAGCTTTTAAACCGAATTTGGGGGGCATTTTTACCCAACTTTAAAAAAATGTAATATTCAAAAATTCCTAAAAGCATTGCAATATTTTAGATATTCAATTGCTCATTAGAGTGAAAACAATTCATTTACATTCATTAGTTTCAGAGCCTTAGAAATTTGAAATTTAGTATTTGGCAGCCATTTGTATTGTTTCCCTGGGAACGCTTTGGCAGTTATTTTTTACTAATTTTCTTCTACTATTCTAAGTTTTAATCTTTCAAATGGGTTTTCCAATTTTTCATTAATATGAAAAAAACAAATAGCTTCTTGATCACCATACTACCGATCTCCCCTTAACATTCTCATTTAAAATAATTTAAAACTTTTAAAAAAAAATTTTTTCCCCCAGGAAAACCCTTTATTTATTTATTTTTTTAGATCAATATGGAAACATACATAATCTGATGAATCGGGGGAAAAAACATGGCTGTATCCTTCGATATCCAATTCTCGTGAATTTGCTACATTTCTAGATGATGATGATGATGGATGATGATCCTGAAAAAAATACACAGCAATGTTTTCCCTTAAAACCCAGATAACAAAAACGGCGATGAAATTACAGAGTAAACAGTTAACAATGTGGCGCAATGCCCCCTTATCACTGATAAAAAGCAAAAAAACCAAAACAAGGCAAAAAAAAAAAAACCAAACCCCAAAATATTCAGAAATTTTTTCCAAAAGCAAAAAAAATATTTATTATAAAGGTGTTTGAGGTTGCTAAATTGGAAAAAAAAAGATAGACGCTCAGTTAGATATCAACATAAGAAAATTTTTAACAAAGTAGAAAAAATTGGAAAAGCATACGAACTGATTTATTTTGTCAAGATATTTAGGAAGAATATGTGACGAATAGTTTATAAAAAAAATTTGGGAAGACTGTGTGACAATGTTTTATAAAAAGTAGGAAGACTTGTGACAAATAGATTTATAAAATTTGGAAGACTTTGACAAATAGATTTATAAAAATGTAGGAAATATGTGACAAATAGATTTATATTTATACAGAAATATAGAAGAATACATGGCTATAGTTTTATTTAAACCCCTTTTCACCTTTCTGTGCTGATATAACGGCTCAAAGTTTTTTTAATATGGCACAGATAATAAGAATAGATTGAACAAGTTCCCCAAAGGACAGGCGGTATGGAGAAATTCACAAGCCTCGTACATATTTTTTCTTCTTTTCTCCCCCCTTCCAGGCTTGTCGTGACTCTTTACCATTCTCTCAACTATTCCCTTCATCGCCTCTTAGCGGGGACATGTTTTCTCGATAGAGCTCACGAGATGTTGATTTCTTTCGTAACCTTACCCCGGATAAGGTGCTTGCTTCTCTATCCGCGTTCAAAATTTTCTCGCCAACTCTCTAACCCACATAAACTTAATTCTGAAAAAGGGTAACTTTTTTTTTTTCCCCGTCATGGGGTTCCGTGAAAAAAGTCTTATTCCGTCATCTCTCCATTCTTCAGTCGCCCTGAGACGTTAATTTTCCCAAACACTACCCTTTTGGTGGCGTACAGACAGGACAGAAGCCTTAAGGATATGTTGGTTCACAGTCGCCTCAAGCCTAATACCCAGAGTCATTTTGGCACCATCAGTTGGCCTTTGGGGCTGCAACACGTGTGCTTATTAATACAGACCCGCATGGTCTTTTTCCAAAACCACGTTCGTTTAAAACAGTTTCGGTGCAGGTCCCCTAATTTATCTTGCCATTATCTGCAAGCGGTCCCCGGCCTATATTGAAACCGGGGGAGACTCGTGACCGATTCGCCCAACCGCCCGATATGCCAATGTCTTGCCCCCGAACTACTTTCAAAACTGGGCCTTCAGGGCTTCGATGTCCGGTCCCCTCCATCCATCATTTCCCCTGGTCTGTCGTTTTCCTGGAAACCGTTTTTTTTCTTATGGGACCGCGCCTCCCTCAACGCAACATTCCCCTTTCTTCTTAAAAACTTTTTTTATCTCCTTGTAATCTTATTTTTTGCTTTTTAAAATAATTTATATTTTCGAATTTATTTGTTTCTCTTCTTTTCACTTCTGTTTTTTTGCACTCATTTTTGTTATTCGTTTTTTTGTTTATTGATACATTTGCATGTTTCCGTTATCGTCCCTTTTTAAAATGTTCTCTATAATTCGTCATCTTTTTCGTTTGCTTAAAAGGCCTTTTGGGCGAAACGTTGCTGTTTATTGTCACTGTTTCTGTATTTTGTAAAACTTTGTACTTTGTTTTTACGTTTATTTACCAAATTTTGCAGTCTTCCTATTTTGAAAATTCTTGCAGGTCTTATGTAACGTATCGGGACGAATAATATAATTTTATAGAAGGAAATGGGATCTATTTCGAAGTGGTCAACTTTGCTTGGTTTTTTGAAGCTTTAAAGGGTTAAATCTGGATCAGTCATTTAACTGAATAAGCCAAAAGTAGATTTAAATTTGCAATTAATTTCAAAAATAGATGAACTAAAATCAGTTTAATAAAACAAAAAAAAATATTTCTGGAATATTTCATTTTTGTTTCATTAAAATTTCTGGAAACAAAACGGTTGGAATTTTGGATAAACCGGCAAGTGGTATGTGAACAAATTGGTTTGGACATTATAATATAATTTTGATGGGGAAAAGTGTTTCTTTTTTAGTTTTTAGTTTCTTTGTCAATAATTTTTTGTTAAACATTGTTTGTGATATTTCTATTCTTTGTGATATGTTACTATTCTTTTGATCTGTTCTATTCTTTTGATCTGTTACCCTTCTTTTGTGATCTGTTAACCATTCTTTGGGGTCTTTATTCATTATTTGTGATCTGTTAACCATTTTTTTGATCTTTTCCATTGTTTGTGATCTGTTATTGTTTTGTGATCTGTGTGTGATTTGTTCAGATAATGTGATTATGTTGCTCGTGTTATTGGCCCCAACAGCATGTAGGTCAGACATATCTTAATTTCAGCAAATCGGGATGTTTGATATCGCCTTCCTAGCCTGTGATACTCATGTCGACTGAGTGAGCACTTTGAATCTGCTCTAGGGTGAAAACTTTTCCCAACAACGGAGAAGGTGTATTCAGTGCGACCAAGAACAGTAAGATGAAATATATTGTGGAAAGGGGGGAAAAGTGGAAGACTTATTGCAACCACCATTCTTCATTGAACATGGTTAAAATAAATCAGAAATCAAGTTAGAACATGACGTCAATCGACGTCATGCACTTCGAAGACCTATAGATCTCAGTTTCCCAGAAAGATTACGAGGAGCATGCATACTGATGGTTCATGTAACTCGCTGGTTTAAAAAACCCTACTCTTTTCTCTCTTTCCGTTAGATATCCATTATGTTTACAACAGAGTAATTTCAAACTCCTTAATATTGGGATTGATTCAACCTTAATTCCGTGCAGGATCGTTTTCCTAAATCCTGCCTGTTCATCTCTTAGTACCATCTGTGCTTTCTGAGTCTCTCTAGGATGATTCAGCGTAGTATTTTACCTGGTACAGACAGAGCATTATTCCTCTATGTTGACATTCTTGCAGATCCTTTTTTTTGTAATTTGACTATATAGCCCTCTCTCCAGTCTTTTGGTATTTCTTTCCCTCCCCAAAATTTTTTCCTAGCACCATGAAAGCATGTCTGTTTGGGGTGTCAGCATTTGCCTTTATGGCCCTCGGGAATACTATCTGGACCTGAAAGCTTTACCTTTTTATTGTTGAAAAATAATTTCTTTTTCCACTTTGCTTGCATTACAATCGATTGTTAGATCTTTGAGGTTGGTTATGTCTGGTTGGCTTTGGAGGACTGATCTGTTTAGTAGGTCTTTGAAGTATTCTCCATCTCTGTCTTTTAAGTATTGCCCAGTAATCTTACATTGCCCTTAATTGGTTTAGTTGTTTTTTGGGTATTATGTTTTTTTGCTGTATCAACCGTGCTTTTTGCTGTTTATTCAGAAAATGGCGGACAGGGGTTTTATGACAATATGCTTCAATCTGCCTGTCGTTATATTGCAAGTGCAGAAAGCTGGATTTTTGCATGATTGATGTCCCCTTCGACAAAAATGCTATTCAATTTGAACAGTTTTGTGTTGCTACATTCAGACACTTCATTTATGCGTGCAGGTTGCTTTTTTTGGCCAGTTCGCAGCTGTTTCATTCTGGTATTCACACGGGAAACTTTTCACAGGGGTTAGCATTTCGTGTGATATTCATTGGCCAGAACGGAGCAATTTTGGGTGACCCGTTGCAGTGAAGTTGGAACGTCTTATGAACTATGGTATTTCGCTTGAATTTCTTTGTGTTGTCGTATAAAATCTTTTATTACCTTAACTGCCTCTTCTCTTCTCTTGCCATGTCGTCTATGTCCTTATTTATCCGCTTTTATATTTCTTTTCATCTCTTTGTTGGATTTTTTGTATTTTTCTTGCATTGGACTTGCAAATCTCTCTCTCACTCTTTATCATCTCAATACTTCTCCGGGCCTCCCCTAAATTCTATTTATGTAAATTGATTCATGAAACCCTTAGCATTGGTGTGTTTACCACATTTTCAGCACCATTTGGAGCTCTGGTGCGTATCTTTCGGGGATTGTCCGGTTTCCCAAACCCGCGTTTTCTCGGTTCGCTCTCCGTTCTGCTTGCATCTAGTTTGTTTTTTCGGTTTTGGGGTGCTTAGCCCACGCTCACTCCTTACCTCTTACGACATGCGTGGGGTAACGTGGTTCTTTCTATACACTGAAATTTTGGGCCCATAAACAATCGGGAGACACTGAGATCAGGGATCTCTGGGAAAAATATCGATGAATCCACGAGGAAGACCAAGTACCTATGGAAATAAACAAGCCCTATCCTCTACCTACAGAGATTAATTTTTATTAACATAAGTTCAACTGTATGATAAAATGAAAAGACAATGTGTAGTCGTTAAAATTGAAAATATTATCATGTTATTCCTTCAATGACATTAGAATTTAGCTTTGAAATCTTATTTTCAATACCAAAACAAATATATTAAAATTTAATTCTCAAATTTTCTTTAAATATTCCCCCTGTATTTAATTAGTCAATTATATCCAAGTTTAAAGGGGTTTTAAAACCGAAGGATTGACTTCTGCCGGGTTTTCCATATGGCTCGGTCCTTTCCGCAGAAATGGTACGCCACCTGCTGGTATTGCAAGCCGGGCCCATGCGGGACAATCCTCAGGATCTCTGGAAAAATTCACTCGGAACAGAAGGCCGCGTTCCCGATTCGAACCCAGCCTCCGACTCAAAGACAAAGGGCTTAACCATAACCACAGAGACCCAATTATATAGTATTTCTAGATGTCTACTTCTTTCTAGCCTGTAAAGCCTTGAACCTTGGGTGGCAGTAAATGGAAACAATTTTTCTCCGTTCTTGTTCGTCTATGTATTATATTCACTTGATTATATCTTTTTCTCTTTTATCTTCCATGTCAGGGTTTTGGTTTCCCCATTTTTATTTCCCCTTTGTGTCCCTCTCCTGACAATTTTCTGACATATTTAGTCTCCCTGCGTACATGTCCGATCCATTTCCCGCTTCTATTTTTTGGGGATGGTGCTCATATTCTCTTTGATAATGAGTGTAAGCAGTTCTTGGCTAAAAGATAGTTTTTGCCAGAACAAACTTAGAACTTTCCAGACAAATTCCCTTTTAAATTTTATGACATATTGATATTCATTTATTGCTCTTTGCCTCTGCTTCGTATCTTTTATATGTTCAAATACCTCAATTTTGTTGATACTTATATCATTTAGTTATTTATATTAGGTAATAAGAGTTTGTATAACAAATAAATAATGTCCAAATATATTTGGGTAGTAAAGTGTCAAACAAGGGGACACGATGAAAAAAAAAACCCCTATTGCTATAGCAGCTGTGCCTTACTAAATTAACAATAAATAATCTCAAAAACTTTTTTTCCCCCCTTTTTTTTAAAAAAAAAATTTTTTTGGGGGAAAAAGGTTTTTTTTGGGGGTTTTTGGGCCTTTCCCCCCTTTTTTCCCAGGGGGAAATTTTTTTCCCCCCCCCGGGGCCCCTTTTTGGGAAAATTTTAAAAAAAAAATTTTTTTTTTTTTTTTTTTCCCAAAGTTTAATTTTTTAAAAAACCCCCCCAATTTTTTTTAAAATTTTTTTTTTTTCCCCCCTTTGGCCCAAAATTTTCCCCCCCAAAAAAAATTTTTTTTTTTTTTTCCCCCCAAAGCGGGGGAAAAAATTTTTTCCCCAAAATTTTCATTTGGCCCAATTTTTTTTTTTTTTCCCAAAATTTTCCCCAAATTTTTTTAGGCCTTTTTTCCTTTCCATTTTTTTTTTTTTAAAAGGGTTTTTTTTTTTTGGGTTTTTTTTTTTTTAAAAAAACCCCCCCAAAAAACCCCTTTTTTTTTTTTTTTTTGGGGGGTTTTTTCCCAAACCCCTTTTGGGTTCTTTTTTTTTTTTTAAAAAAATTTTTTTGGGGCCCCTTTTAAATTTTTTTTTGGGTTTTTTTTAATTTTTTTTTTTTTTTAAAAAATTTTTTTTTTAAAAAAGAAAAAAAAAAATTTTTTTTAAAAAAAGGGGGGTTTTTAAAAAATTTAAAAAAATTTAAAATTCTTTTTTTTTAAAAAAAAAAATTTTTTTTGGGGGCCCCAATTCCCCAAATTTAAAAATTTTTTTTTAAAAAAAAAGGGGAATTTTTTTGGGGAAAATTTTCCAAAAAAAAAAAGGGGTTTTTTTTTTAAACCAAAAAAAGGGGCCCCAAAACAAAAAAAAAAAAAAAAAAAAGGGGGGTTTTTGGGGAAAAAAAAAAAAATTCCCCAAACCAAATTTTGGTTTAAAAAAGGGGGAAAAAAAAAACCCCAAAAAATTTAAAAAATAAAAATTTCCCCCCAAACCCAAAGGGAAAAACCCAAAAAAAATTTTTTTTAAAAATTTCCCCTTTTTTGGAAAAAAAATAAAAAAAAAGGGGCCAAAAAAATTTGGTTTTTTAAAAAAAAAGGGAAAAAAAAAAGGGGGGAAAAAAAAAAAAAAGGTTTAAAAATTTAAATAACAAAAAAAAAAAAATTTTTTTAAACCCCGGGAATAAAAAAAAATTTTAAAAAAAAAATTTTAAAAAAAAAAAAAAAAAAAAAATTTTTTTAAAATAAAAAAATTTAAAAAAAAACCCCCCCTTTTTTTTTTTAAATTTTTTTTTTAAAGGGTTTTTAAAAAAAAAAAAGGGGGCCCCCCCTTTTTTTTGGGTTTTTCCGTTCGGGTTTTTTTTTTTGGGGGGGGGAAAAAAAAAAAACCCCCCTTTTTTTTTTTTAAAAAAAAAAAAAATTTTTTTTGGGGCCCAATTTTCCCCCCCCTTTTTTTTTTTTTTTTTTTAAAAAAATTTTTTTAAAAACATTTTTTTTTTAATTTTTTTTAAAAAAAAAATTTAAAAAAAAAAATTTTTTTTTTTTTTAAAAAAAAAAAAAATTTTAAAAAATTTTTTTTAAAAAAAAAATTTTTTTAATTACTTTAAAAAAAACCCCCAACCTTAACCACCCCCCCCCGGGGCCCCAAAAAAAATTGGGGGGAAAAAAAAAAAGGGGGGAAAAAAAAGGGAAAAAAAAATTTTGAAAAACCCTTTAAAATTTTTTAAAAAAACCCCCCTTTTTTCCCCAAAAAAGGTTTGGGGCCCAAAAAAAAAGGGGGGGGAAAAAAGGGGCCGGGCCCGGGAAAGGGGGGGAAAAAAAAAAGGGGGGGCCCCAAACGGGGCCTTTTTGGGTTAAAAAAAAATTTTTTTTTTTAAAAAAAATTAAAAGGGAAAAAAAAAAAATTTTGGAAAAAAGGCCCTTTTTTTTTTAAAACCCAAGGGGTTTTAAATTTTTAAAAAAGGGCCCGGCTTTAAAACCCGGGGGGAAAAAAGGGAAAAAAAAATTTTTTGGGGTTTGGGGAAGAAAAATTCCAAAAAAAAAGGGGGGAAAAAAAAAAAATTTTTAAAAAAAAAAATTTTTTTTCCCCTTTTTTTTTGGGGGGGGAAAAAAATTTTTTAAATTTTTTTTTCCCCCGTTTTAAAAAACCAAACCAATTTTTTCCCCCCCCGGGGGGAAAATTCCCCCCTTACATGGATAAAGGACCGGGGAAAAAAATTAAAAACCCCTTTTAAAAGGGGGGAAAGGGGAAAAAAAACCCCCCCAAAAACCCCCCCCAAAAAAAACCCCCAAAAAAAAAATTTTTTCTTTTTTTCCCTTTTCCCCCGGGTTAAAAAAAATTTCAAAAATTTT
>JADZMA010000379.1:27500-36326 GCA_020796225.1 Arion vulgaris
TTTTTTTTTGGAAAAAAATTTTTTTTTCCCCAAAAATTTTTTTTTTTTTTTAAAATTTTTTTTTTTTTTTTTTTTCATTTGTAATTTTTTTTTCCTTTCCTTCAATTTTTTTTCTTTTTTTTTTCCCCCCCCCAAAAATTTTTTTTGGGGGTTTTATTTTTTTTTCCCGGGAATTTTTTTCCAAAATTTTTTTTCCCGGTTTTTGTTTTTTTTAAAAAGGGGGGGGTTTGGGGAAAAAAATTTTTTTTTTGGGGCCCCCCCCGGGCCCCCCAAAGTTCGGCCCAAAAAACCCCCCTTTTTTCCCCCCCCCCTTTTTTTTTTTTAAAAAAAAAAAAAAAAAATTTTAATTTTTAAAAAAATTTTTTTTCCCAAAAAAATTTAAAAAACCCCCAAAAAAAAAAAAAACCCGGGGGGGGTCCCTTCAAATTTTAAGGGGGTTTTTTTTTTGGTTTTTTTTAAAAAAAAAAAAATTTTTTAAAAAAAACCCCAAAAAAAAAAAAAAAAATTTTTTTTTAAATTAAAAAAAATTTTTTTTTAAAAAAAAGGGGGAAAAAAAAATTTAAATTTTTTTTAAAAATTTTTTTTTTCTTTTTTTAAACAAGGGGCCCCCTTCTTTTAAAAAAATTTTTTTTTTTAAAAAAAAAAATTTTAAAAAAAATTTTTAAAAAAAAAAAAAGGGGGTTTTTTTTTAAAAAAATTTTTTAATTAAAAAGGGGAAAAAAAAAAAAAAAAATTTTTTGGGGGAAAAATTTTAAAATTTTTTTGAAATTTGGAAAATTTTTTTGGGGGGTTTTTAATTAAAAGGGAAAAATTTTTTTTTTTTTTTTTTTTAAAAAAATTTTTTAAAAAAAAAAAATTTTTTAAAAATTTTTGGGGGGTTTTGGGTTTTTTTTAAAAGGGGGTTTTTAAAAACCCAAAAGGGGGGGTTTAAATTTTTTGGAAAAAAAAATTTTTTTTAAAATTTTTTTTTTTAATTTTTTTTTGGGTTTTGGGTTTTTTTCCCCAAAAGGGGGCCCCCAAAAAAAAAAAAATTTTTAAAAAAAAAAAGGGGGTTTTTTTGCCCCGTAAATTTTTTTGGGCCCAAAAAGGGGGGGGAAAAAAAAATTTTAAGGCCCCCCGGGTTTGGGTTTTTTTTCCCCCTTTTTTTTGGGGAAAAAAACCCCTTTTTTTTTTTTTCCCGTAAAGGGAAAAATTTTAAAAATTTTTTTTTGCCCCGGAAAATTTTTTTTTAAAATTTTAAAAAATTTTAAAATTTTTAAAAAACCCCCTTTGGGGGTTTTTTTTTTTAAAAAATTTTTTTTAAAAAACCCCCCAAAAAATTTTTAAATTTTTAAAAAAATTTTTTTAAAAAAAAAAAAAATTTTTTTTTTCCAAAAAAAACCCCTTTTTTTTTTTTTTGGGGAAAAAAAAAATTTTTTTTAAAAAAAAAAAAAAAATTTAAAAAATTTTTTTTTGGGGGGTTTTCCCCCCGGGGGGGAAAAAAAAAAAAAGGTTTGAAAAAAAAACCCCGGGTTTTTTTTTCCCGGGGGGGGGGGTCCCTGGCCTTTTAAATTTTAAAAAGATTTTGGGGGAAAATTTAAAGGGGGCCCCCCCCAACAACCAATTTTTAAAAACCCCCAAAAAACCCAAAACAAAAGGGGTTTAAAAAATTTTTAAAAGGGGGCGGGGGGGAAAAAAAAAAATTTTAAAATTGTTTTTAAAAAAAAAGTTTTCCCAAAAATTTTTTTTAAGGGAAACCCCCCCAAAAAAAAAAAAAAAAAAAAAAAGGAAAAAATTTTTTGGGGGGGAAATTTTTTTTTTTTTTGGGGGGGGATTACCGGTTTTTTTTGGGGGGGCCCCCCCCAAAAAAAATGTTTTGTTTTCCCCCCAAAATTGGGAATTTTCCCCCCCCCCCTTTTTTTTTTTTTAAAAAAAAACCCCCCAAAAAAAAACCCCTTTTTTTTACCCCCTTTTAAAAAAACCCCCCCCCCCCTTTTTTTTTTTTTTCCCCCCCCCCCCCAAAAAGGGGGGCCCCCCCGGGAAAAAATTTTTTTTTTTTTTTTTCCCCAACCCTTCCCCCCCCCCCGGCCCCTTTTTTTTTTTTCCCCCTTTTTTAAAAAATTTTTCCCCCCTTTTGAATTTTTTTTTTCCAAACCCCCTAACTTGGGGGAAATTTGGGGTTTTTTTTTTTTCCCCCCCTTTTTTTTTCCCCCGGGGGTTTGGGGGGGGTTTTTTGCCTTTTGGGGGAGGCCCCGGGGGGGGGCCCCCCCCCCCCCTTTTTTCTTTTTTTTTTGGTTTTAAACTTTTTTTTTTCCAAATTTTTAAAAACTTTTAAAAAATTTTTTTAAAAAGGAAAATTTTTAAAAAATTTAAAGGCCTTAAAAAAAAATTTTTTTTTTCCCCCCCCAATTTTAAAAATTTTTTTTTAAAAAAAAAGGGAAAAAAAATTTCCCTTTAAAAATTTTTTTCCCCTAAAAACCCCAAAAATTTTTTTTTTCCCAAAAAAAACCCCAAAAAAAAGGGAAATTTTTAAAAAAAAAAAATTTTTTTTTAAAACCCGAAAAAATTTTTTAAAACCCAATTTTTTTTTTTAAAAAAAAAAAAGGGGGGGAAAAAAAAAGGGGTTTTCAGGGGTTTGGGGTTTTTCCCCCCTTTCCCTTTTCGGTTTTGGGGGGAAAAAAAAAAAAAAATTTTTTTTTAACCTTTTCCGGGGGGGGGTTTTTTTTAAATTTAAAAACCCCTTTCCCTTTGGGGGTTTTTTTTTTTTTCTTTTCCCCCCCCCTTTTTTTTCCCCCTTTTTTTTTTTTTTTTAAAAATTTTTTTTTAAATTTTTTTAAAAAATTTTTTTTTTTTAATTTTTTTTTTAAAATTTTTTTTTTCCCTTTTTGGGTTTTTCCTTTTTTTCCCTTAAAAGGGGGGCCCCCCCTTTGGGGGTTTTTTTTTTCCTTTTAAAATTTTGGGTTTTTCCCCCTTTTTTAAAATTTTTTTTGGGGGTTTTTTCCCCTTTTTTTTTTGGGTCTTCCCCAAAAAAAAAAAAAATTTTTTTAAAAAAAGGGGGGTTTTTCCCCCCAAAATTTTTTTTTCCCCCCCCCCTTTCCCCCCTTTTTTTCCCCCCCAAATTTAAAAAAGGGGCCCTTTTTTTTTTTTTCCCCCCCCCCCCTAAGAAAAATTCAAAAAAAAAATTTTTTTTTTAATTTTCCCCTTTTTTTTTGGAAAAGGGGTTTTTTTTTCCCCCCCCCCTTAAATTTTTTGGTTTTGGGGGCCCCCCATTTTTCTTCCCCAAAAAAAGGGGTTTTTTTGGGGAAAAAATTTTTTTTTTAATAAAAATTTTAAAAAACCCCTTTTTTTTTTTTTAAAAATTTTTTTTTTTTCCCCCTCAAAAAATTTTAAAAAAAAAAATTTTTTCCCCCCCAAACCCCCAAAAATTTCCCTTAAAAAAAATTTTAAAAAAAAAAGGAAAATTTTTTTTAAAAACCCAAAAATTTTAATTTTTTTAATTTTTTTTTTCCCAACCCCTTTTTTTTTTCCCCCTTTTTTTTTTTCCCCCCAAACCCTTTCTTTGAAATTTTTGAAACTTTTTTTGGGGAAATTTCCCCCGGGATTTTTTAAAAAAAAAACCCCCCCTTTTTTTTTCCCCTTTTTTTTTTTTTTTTCCCCCGGTTTTTTTTAAAAATTTTTTTTGGGGGGGGAAAAATTTTTTTCCCCCTTTTTTTTTTTTTTTTGAAAAACCCCAAAAAAAAAAAAAAATTTTTTTTTTTTTTTTTTTTTTTTTGTCCTTTTAAGGTTTTTTTTTCCCCGGGTTTTAAAAGCCCCGGGGTTTTTTTTCAAAAAACCCCCCCCCTTTTTTGGGGCCCCCCCCTTTTTGTTTTTTTTTAATTTTTTTTTTTTAAAACCAAAAAAAAAACCCCCCCCCTTTTTTTTTTTTAAAAAATTTTTTTTTTTAATTTGGGGGTTTTTTTTTTTGGGGGTAAAGGGGGTTTTGGGAAAATTTTTTAAATTAAATTTTTTACCAATTTTTTAAAAAATTTTTTTCCCTTTTGGGGGTTTTTTTTTTTTTTTAAAAAAAAAAAAATTTAATTCAGTTTAAAAATTTTTTTCCCCAAAAAAAAAGGGGTTTTTTTTTTTTGGGGGGGAAAAAAAATTTAAATTTTTATTTTTTTTAAAAATTTTTTTTTTTTTTAAAAAATTTTTTAAAAAGGTTTTTTGGGGAAATTTTTTTTTTAAAAGGGGTTTTTTTTAAAAAAAAAATTTTAAAATTTTTCCAAAACCCCCCCCGGGGGGCCCCCCTTTTTTTTTTTCCCCCCAAAAAGGGGGGGGAAACCCAAAAAAATTTTAATTTTTTTTTTTTTCCCGAAAAGAAAATTTTTTAAAAAAGGGGGGGGTTTTTTTAAAAGGGTTTTTTCCCATTTTGGGGGGCCCCCCCGGGGGGAAAAGGGCCAAATTTTTTCCCCCCCAAAATTTTTTTTTTTAAAAGGGGGGGGGGAAAAAAAAAAAATTTTTGGAAAAAAAGGGGGGAAAAAAAATTTAAAAAAAATTTTTAAAAACTTTTTAAAAAAAAAAATTAAAAAAGGGTTTTAAAAAAAAAAAAATTTTTTTTTTTTCCAATTAAACAATTTAAAAAAAAAAGGGGTTTTTAAAAAAAAAATTTTTTTTTGCCCCCCAAACCCCCAAAAATTTGGGGGGAAATTTTTTTTAAAAAAAAAAGGGGGAAAAAATTTTTTTGGTTTTTTTTTTGGGGGGGGGGAAATTTTTTTTAAAATTTAAATTTTTTTAAGTGGGGAAAAAAGGGAAAATTAAACCCCCAAAAAATTTTTTTTTAAAGGGGTTTTTTTTTTTTTCTTTGGGGGGTTTAAAAAACCCAAAAAAAATTTTTTTTTGGGGTTTTTTTTTTCCTTTGGGGTTTTTTCTTTGGGGGGAAAAAAAAAAAAAATTTTTGGGGAAAAATTTTTTTTTAAAAAAAAGGGGGAAAAAAAAAATTTTTTTTTTTTTGAACCCAAAACCTTTTTTTAAAAAAATTTTTTTTTTTTTTTTTTTGGGGGAAAAAAAAAAAATTTTTTTTTTTAAAATTTATTTTTTTTTTTAAAAAAGGAAAAAAATTTTTTTGGGGAAAAAAATTATTGGGGGAAAAATTTAAAAAAAAAATTTTTTTCCTTAAAAAAAAAATTTTTTTTTTCCCCTTTTTTTTTTTAAAAAAAAATTTTAAAATTTCCCAAAAAAAAAAACCCGGAAAATTTTTTTTTTTTTAAAAAAAAAATTAAATTTCACAAATTTTTTTTTTTTTTTTTAAAAAAATTTTTTTTAAATTTAAAAAATTTTTTTTAAAAAAAAAAAAAATTTTTTTTAAAAAAAATTTTTGGGGCCCCAAAATTTTTTGGGGTTTTTTTTAAAAGAAAGGTATTGGGGGAAAAAAAAAAAGGTTTAAAAAAATTTTAAAACCCCAAAAAAAAAATTTTTTTTTTTTTTAAAAAAAAAAGGGCCCAAATTTTAACCCGGGGGGGTTTTTTTTGGGGGGGGGTTGGGTTCATTCCCCAAAAGGTTAAAAAACCCCCCCCGGGCCCCGGGGAAAAAAAAAAAAAGAAACCCAAAAAAATTTAAGGGGGAAAATTTTTCTTTTTTCCCAAAAAAAAAAAAACCCCCCCCCAAAAAAATTTTTTTTTTTTTTTGGGGGTTTTAAAACCCTTTTAAAAAATTTTTAAAAAAAAATTTTTTTTTAACCAATTTGGCCCCTTTTTTTTTTTTTCCCCTTTCTTTATTCCCCTTTTTAAAAAAAAAAACCCTTTAAAATTTTTTAAAAAAAAAAAGGGGGGGGAAACCCTTAATTTTTCTTTTTAAAAAAATTTTTTTGGGTTTCCTTTTCCCCCCCCCCCTTTAAATTTTTTTTAATTTTTTAAAGGGGTTTTTAAAAAAAAAAAAAAAAATTTTTTAAAATTTTAAAAAAAGGGGGGGAAAAAAAAAAAAGGGGGTTTTTTTGGGGGGGGGGGGGAAAAAATTTTTTTTTGGGGGGGGGGAAAAAAAAAACCGAAAAAAGTAAAAATTTTAAAAAATTTTTTTTTTTTTTGGTTGGTTTCCCCAAAAAAAAAAAAATTTTTGGGAACTTTTTTCCCCCAAAATTTGCCCCCGTTTTTATTTCCCCCAAAAAAAGGGGGCCCCCGGGGAAGGGGACCATTTAAAAAAGGGGGGGGCCCCCCCCCGGGGGCCCTTTGGGGGGGGAAAACCCCCGGGGAAAAAAGGGGTTTTTTTTTGGGGGGTTTTAAAAGGGGAAAACCCCCCCCTTTTTTTGGGGGGGGTTTTTTTTCCCCAAAGGGGAAAAAAATTTTTTATTTTTTTAAAAAATTTTTTTTTTTTCCCCTTTTCTTTCCCAAATTTTGGGCTTTTCCCCTTTTTTTTTTTCCCCCGGGGCCCCCTTTTTTTAAATTTTAAAAATTTTTTTTTTTTTTTTTTCCCCAAAATTTTTTTTTTTTTTTTTAAAATTTTTTCATATTTTTTTTTTTTTTTTTTTTTTCCTGTTTTTTAAAACCTTTTTTTTTAATTCCCCAAACCCTTTTTTTTTCCCCTTTTTTGGGTTTTTTGGGGCCCCCCAAAAAAAATTTTTAAAAAATTTTTCCTGGTTTTTTTTGGGGAAAAAAATTCGTTTTTGGGTTTTTTAAATTCCCCCCCTTTTTTTTTTTTAAAAAAAAGGGTTTTTTTTTTTCATTTTTTTTTTTTTTTTTTCCCCCCCCCTTTTTTTTAAAATTGGTTTTGGGGCAAAAAACCCCCCCCCCTTTTTTTCTTTTTGGGGGGGGGCCCCCCCCCCAAAAAACCCCCCCCAAAAAAAAGGTTTTCATTTGGCCCCAAAAAAGGGGTTCCCCCTTTTCTTTCCCCCCTTTTTTTTTTTTTTTTCCCCCCCCTTTTTTTTTTTAAAAAAACTTTTTTTCTTTTCTTTTTTTTTTTTTTTTTAAATTTTTTCCCGGGGGTTTTTTTTTTTAAAAAATTTTTTTTTAAAAAATTTTTTTAAAAATTTTTTTTTAAAAAAAAAGGAAAAAAAAAATTAATTTTAAAAAAAAACCCAAAAATCAAATTTTTTTTTTAAAAAAAAGGAAAAAAAAAAAAAAAACCCCCAAAAAAAAAAAAGGTTTGGGAAAAAAAAACTTTTAAAAAAAAAAAAGGGGGGTTTTTTTTTTAAAAAAAAAATTTTAAATTTAAATTTTTTTAAATTAAAATTTTTTTTAAAATTTTGGTTTTTTTTTTAAAAAAAAAAAAATTTTAAAAGAAGGGGGGAAAAAAAAAAAAATTTTTAAGGGGTTTTGGGGAAAAAAATTTTTGGGGGAAAAAAGGGGGGGTTTTTGGGGGGGGCCCCCCCGGGGGAATTTTAAAAAATTTTTTTTTTAAGGGGGCCCCCCCCGGGGGGGGTTTTTTAAGGGGAAAAATAGGGGTTTTAAAAACCCCTTTTAAAAAAAAATTTTGGGGTTTTTTTGGGTTTGGGTTTGGGGGGGGGTTTTTTAAAGGGGTTTTTTTTTGGGGGGGGGAAAAAAAAAAAAAAATTTTTCCTTTTTTTAAAATTTAAAAAAAATTTAAAAAATTTTTTTTTTTTTTTTTTTCCCCCCCAAAAAAAAAAAATGTTTAAAATTTTTAAAAAAAAATGAAACCCTTTTTTTTTTAAAAAAGGAAAAAGTTTAAAAGGGGGGGTTTTTTTCCCCTTTTAAGGGGGGGGAAAAAAATTTTTGGGAAAAAGGGGGGAAAAATTTTTTGGTTTTTTCCCAAAAAAAATTTTTTTTTTTTTAAAAAAAGGGGAAAAATTTAAATCCCTTTTTTTTTAGTTTTAAAAAACCCTTTGGGGGTTTTTTTTTTGGTTTGGGTGTTTTTTATAAAAATTTCGGTTTTTTTAAAATTTAAAAAAATTTTTTTTAAAAAAAATTTTTTTTTTAAAAGGGAAAAAAAAAGGGGGAAAAAAAAATTTTTTTGGGCCTTTTTTTCCCAAAAAGGGAAAAAATTTTTTTTGGGGTTTTTTAAAAGGGTTAAAAAAAAAATTTTTTTTGGGAAAAAAAATTTTTTTTTTTTTAAAAAATTTTTTTTTTTAAAAAAAAAATTTTTTTTTTTTTTTTTTTTTTTTTTTTTTAAAAAAAAGGGGGTTTAAAAAAAACCAAAAAATTTTGGGGAAAAAATTTTTTTGGGGGGGTTTTTTTTTTTTGCCCCTTTTTTTTCCAAAAAAACCCCCTTTAAAAAAACCCCGGGGGGGGAAAAAAAATTTTTTTTTTTTTAAAAAAAATTTTTTTAAAAAAAAAAAAATTTTTTTTCACCAACCCCCTTTTTAAAGGGGGTTTTTTTTAAAAAATTTTTTTTTTGGGAAAACCCCCTTTTTTTTTGGGGGGGGGGGGAAACCCCCCCCCCGGGGGGAAGGGGTTTTTTCCCCCCCCCCCCCCCAAAAAAAAAAAAAATTTTGGGGGGGAAAACCCAAAAAATTTTTTGGGGGGAAAAAAAAAAGGGGGGCCCCCCCCCGGGGGTTTTTTTAAAAAAAATTTTTGGGGTTTTTTTTTAAAAAAATTTTTTTTTTTTTTTTTAAACCCTTTAAAAAAAAAGGGGGGGGGGGGAAAAAAATTTTTAAAAAACCTTTTTTTCCGCCCCCAACCCTTTTTAAAATTTTTTTCCCCAAAAACCCCCCCAAAAAATTTTGGGGGGGAAAAACCCCCCCCCCTTTTCCCCCTTTTTTTTTAAAAAATTTTTTCCCCTTTTTAAAATTTTAAAAAATTTTAAATTTCCCTTCCAAAAATTTTTTTGGGGGGGGGGGGAAAAAAAATTTTTTTTTTTTAAAAAAAAAGTTTTGTTTTTTTTTTCCATTTTTTTTTCCCCCTTTTTTTTTAAAATTTTTCT
>JADZMA010000380.1:0-22500 GCA_020796225.1 Arion vulgaris
TCCTGGACTACCATCATATTTAGTGGAACTGAATATCTCACTCTCTAGTGACAAATCTAAAGTCATATGGCAGCATGTAACAGCTCAGATATCAACCAACAGTGGAACTGGCCAAGAAAAAGTCTGGTCTTAACAAGAGATGGCCCCCTGCCCAACGTGTTTGTAGCGCGTTGGACGACGGTGACAAGCTCCCTGTGAGTGCGGGTTCAATTCCGCGGGCTGGCAGAAAAGTCACAGGTTTTCCAGATTTACGGTGTTCGTGGCATCGAACCGAAGGGTTACGATGTCCATGGCACCGAGCCGAAGAGCTGAAAGCGTAAGTGCTTCTGGATCGAAAAAAACCCCAAAAACAAACAAAAAACTTAAGGATGTAACTATATTGAAGGACGTGTGTGTATGTATGGGGGGTATGCGTGATTGTGTGTGTTATGTGTCGTGTTTGAATGTAGTAAATATTGAAAAAAAGCATAAAAATTATAAACCTCATATTTTCCTTGATTTATTGATTGAAATCAATCATTATGCTTTCATGACTAATAATTGTTTACTGGATCGACGTCAGTGCATTCTGGGCAGATCCATAGGTGCTCAGTCTCCCGTAACATATGTAGAAGGGTATTATGCTGATAGTTTGTATGGTTCGTTGGTTAAACACACTCCTTAGACTGGCACCCGTTTCTACTTGTGCAACAAGTAACTAAAATCTTGTTAACTCGCTGGATCAATTCAATATCTATATTAGTGTCTTCATCTAACAGGTATGACCTACCACAGAGAGCCGCACAGAAAAAGTATATAGAGTACAAAGCAAAAGGAAGACCACTCAAAAGATGGATCGACGTAATCAAGAAAAGCCTTACGAAAATGAATATCAGCTTACAAAGTGCCTTAAAACAAACACACACAAGATCACTACGTTTATCACCCCCCCTTCCCAACTTCTATAAAGAAGTAAATAGTGGAAGAAAAGAAGAAGAAGGAGATCCCTCAGGCAGTCGTGAATAGACGAGAAGAACATACCCCTTATCCAGTGCCGTATTAGGTCAGCGCGGGGCCTGTAGCAAATTTTAGATCGGGTCCCTAGGTTTTGTTTGATAATAAATAATAAAACACAACTTTTACATACAAACTTGTCTCGATTTAATGTGAGCAAATTTAGAGATAATGCTAGACAAATCAATTTCTCTAAGTAAATTACATTCAAAGTTCATTAAGGTGAGGTTATTTAGACGATCTTGTCCCATCATGTTCCTTAACTCAATTTTTATACGCTTTAATGTTGAAAAAGAACGTTCCCCGCTGCAGTTAGTAATCATTAAAGACAAGTAAATTCGTAAGACTATTTCTACATTTGAGAAACACGACTCTAATGAATTTTCCATTATAAGGTTATAAAATCTCCTTGAACTAACTGCACAAGTTCGTCTCTAGGCTTTCTTCCAAATCCTCTTGATAAGAGCTGACAACATTTGGAGTTCATCTGCCTTCATCTACTAGACAGTGATATGCGAATTCTGTATTTTCTACTTCATTTCTTTGGATTCAGCACCATCACACACGACACTAAAAAATACAGACAGCTTTCATATTTTTGATATAACATCTTGGTTATTTTTTTCCTTTTCATCTCTGTCACATAGGCGCAGGGCCCCCAGAAGCGCGGGGCCCGTAGCATTTGCTACTTCTGCTACTAGGCTAATCCGGCGCTGCCCTTATCTATCCTCAATTCCCTGTTAATGCAAGCCTGTTCGATCTCGAAATGCTGAAAACAGTCGAATGCCCAGAATAGTAGATCCACTAAGTGTCTGGAAGTGAGAAACTATATTCACTCATACCGTCAGTCGTTCTAGATCTTCAACACTCGCCCGTTTGTTACCAGGGCTCACAATGGGAGCACACACTAGTTACACTGCGACCTACAATGCATGTCGTAAGAGACGACTGAGGTAGGGACCTAGGGAAACTATCATTGTAAAATAAAATAGGTCGCCCAACTGCCCAGCGTGTTCGTATCGCGTTGGACTACGGGTGACTAGCCCTCTGTGAGTGCGGGTTCAATTCCACGGGCTGGCAGAAAAACCACAGGTTCCTCAGATTTACGGTGTTCGTGGCACCGAACCGAAGGTTTACGATGTACATGGCACCGAGCCGAAGGCTCAAGTGCTTCTGGATCAGTTTTTAAATTTTTTTTTTTAAAATAGGTTGCAGAAACAGGATGTGCTGGCCTACGTGTAAGCGCATAACCGGCACAACGTACAATCGCTCTTAGACTCAGATTACATACAAATCACACAGAGTGGTTAACAAGTGGTTGATATACATCATTTGAAGAAGAAGAGAATAGTAAACATCTGGATGACCAGCATGCACTTTGATGGTGTGGAAGAAGCACAGTAAACATCTGGATGACCAGCATGCACTTTGATGGTGTGGAAGAAGCACAGTAAACATCTGGATGACCACCATGCACCTTGATGGTGTGGAAGAAGCACAGTAAACATCTGGATGACCACCATGCACCTTGATGGTGTGGAAGAAGCACAGTAAACATCTGGATGACCACCATGCACTTTGATGGTGTGGAAGAAGCACAGTAAACATCTGGATGACCACCATGCACTTTGATGGTGTGGAAGAAGCACAGTAAACCCAACAATGATAGCTGCATCATTCAATGGCACAACGAATCCCACCGTCGTCCTCTTGGGCAGACCAATTCTGAATCCTGTCCAGGATGGTTAGAAAACTTACAGACATCCTAGTTCTTTAAGGTTATGTACACGATATATACAACATGACATTGATCCAAATAACAAAAATTTAAAGCACTGCCTGATCATTTAAGAAGAAAACAGAGCAGGCTTCTTCGTCTTCTTCTTTGGCCCAGGAATTATGAATTTTCACTCTTATTCCTGTAGTGCAATGGGGAGGGAGGAGGGAGGGGGAAGCACCGGCTTTCTTTAAAACTCAGAAACCTCCAACAGCTCCATGCGTGTAGTGCTATGCATGGTGTTGTGGAGACTCCTACTCAGGTAGGGATCGGTGCAAGATACTAAGCACTGTCAGATCATTGAAAAAAAAGCTGGAGTAAGATTATAAGCTCTACCTAATTAGATCAGAAGATATGGCAAGATTATAAGCACTGTTAGATCATTGAAGAAATCGGAGTAAAATTATAAGCTCTGTCTGATTAGTGAAGTAATCGGGGTAAGATTATACGCACTGCCTGATCACTGAAGATGAATTCAGATAATTGATGAGATCCATGTGATCTATTATGAAGGATCAAGGATTTTACTAAATGGATATTAATTTTAAAAATATAGGTCACGGGATAAAGTAACGTGGAACAACAATAGGGAGTATTCGATGCTAACATACAAACACAGAGAGACAAAAACTAACATACAAACATAGAAAAACAAAAACTAACATACAAACATAGAGAGAGACAAAAACTAACATACAAACATAGAGAGACAAAAACTAACATACAAACATAGAGAGACAAAAACTAACATACAAACATAGAGAGACAAAAACTAACATACAAACATAGAGAGACAAACACTAACATACAAACATAGAGAGACAAAAAACTAACATACAAACATAGAGATACAAAAAACAAACATACAAACATAGAGAGACAAAAAATAACATACAAACATAGACCCAAAAAAATGACATACAAACATAGAGAGACAAAAATGACACAGAAGCACAAACAATATTTAACAAAAATGATTGATATATCTAAAGAGAGAACAGAGTGTAAAGTATATCACATTTATTTGGTAAACGTAATAACAGTTATAAATCACAAGCACTGATTTATTTTTACAAAAAATGAATGACGTGAAATATCAAATATATTATTTTCTATTGATTTAAAAAAAAATGTGAATTATATACATGTAATAAAAATATCACCCGCATCGTAAGGTCACACTACTCCCACAAACTTATATACATCCTTTGATACAGTTATATCCCCTTAAGTTAAGACCAGACTTTTTCTTGACCAGTTCCACTGTTGGTTGATATCTGAGCTGTTACATATCGCCATGATGATATTTGATTGTACGTTCGAGGTGAGATCAGCGGTCATTTCCCAATAGATGTGATTGTATTGTCCTAGAAATATAACATATAGAAAACTTGCATAACTCTAATATGATACTATATGATAAACTTCAGGTTAGCATTCAGAAATAACGATAGTGGAAGGAAGTATGATATAGAACTTTTAGTAGAAACAATGCCTGCGTGTCGACGGTGCTCTCAATGGGAGCGAAGAATAGTAACACTGCGACCTACAAAGAATGTCGTAAGAGGCGAGTGAGGTAGGTACGTAGGGAAGCTGCCCTAGTAAATAAAAATCGTTACAAAAATCGACTGTGCTGGCCTAACTTGTAAGCTCATAACTGGCACAAAGTACAATCGTTCTTAGGCTTGACTGACAAACAAATCATAATGTTAAATTATATTCTTGGATTCCCCGAAAGGTTAATTCTTTTTTTTCATGTTTGATGGCCTACACGATCTGATATAACCAATAAAGGTTCGCCTTAGGTTGAAAGGGCGTGCCTCGGCTTAAAGAGGCTTTAATCCTCTACTAAACAAACAAATCAAACAGAGTGGTTAACAAGTGGTCGATATGGAGTTTGAAAAGAAGGAAAAAAAGTAGAAAAACAAAAATTCTTTTTGTTTACATTGTGATTACTGTAAATAAATTTACAGTAAACGAAATTTAAGGGTCTCTGTGAAAAAAACCAAAAACTAACCAAACACAGGAGTTGAACCACATATCTTTGTACTTACGGTATCCATTTCTAACCTTGCAGACGGGCGTTTTAGAGCACAACCAGTTCTTTCTATTACGTCCCCTTTAAAACATGTTTACTGTCTAGTTATTGACCATAGTCATTGGCTCTAGTGCTTCCCCTGGGGTTCCTTAAGCTCATTGTTATACTTTTCGGACGCTGATCATCCTACACAGAGTGAGATGACATCCTTCTTCTTCTTCTTCAGCGATCTCTGGTCATGCGCTTAATTTACTGTGGACCACAACTGGGCAGACAGCTTCAGGTCTGTCAGGTTTCCCCAAAGCTTAGTTTAGGTCGACTGGGTGTACATGTTGCTTCTCAGCTCACACAGAGAGGACAGTCTTGCAGGATATGCTCTGGTGTCTGTTCTGCCTGCTGACACTGGCAGAGAGCTGTTTGACTTATTCCTAGTCTGTATAAGTGTTTGTTGAGTCTGCAGTGTCCAGTGCGTAGTCGAAATATAATGACCTGGTCTGTTCTGCTTAGGTCTTTGAGAGTCTTTTCCATAATCATATCCAGTGTTTGTCTTCCAGTCTACTCAGATTTTCTCTGTATGAGGTTTTGACCTCTTGAAAAGACAAGGGTTGGTAAATTTGCTCTTTGGCACTGCCCTCCTTAGCTAAGACATCAGCACTCTCATTGCCTGCAATGCCACAGTGAGATGGAATCCACTGCAAGTGAATTTCTGCCTTTTCTGAAAGCTGAGCAAGTTCTCTTTGTAGTTTTTGTACTGTGCTGTCAGTGGATTTAGCCTCCGGGGCTTGTATAGCTGACAGTGAGTCTGTAAGAAATACCATCTTGCCTGCAGGTGCTTGCAGCTTATTCATGTGCTGTGCTGCCATCAGAAGGGCTAAGAGTTCTGCTTTGTAGTTGGAACATATTCTTCCAGTAGGACCCGCTAGAGACACAGTGGTAGCATCTGGGTGCCTAATGTACACTCTTGCTCCACCATTCATGGTTGCCTCCATTGCCGATCCATCTGTGTAAATTCTTATCCAGCTGTCTTCTGGAAACATGTAATGGAGATTTTCCATTGTAATTGCTTTTTCACTAGATTAGGCTCGGCATCTTTGCTTAATAATTTAGGGATGGAGGTTGAGAAGTTTAGTGCTACTGAGTCTGGTTCCCAGTGATCAAAAGTAATTCTTCAGGTATAGAATTATGATTTAGTAGTTCCAAGTATGACTTTCCTATTTCTTTTGCTTTGTGGTTTAGACTTGTGCGCTTTAGTCTGTTCTTTGTTCTAGCCGCCATTTTTTCATGCAGTGGATGGTGAGGCATTCTTTTGATCCTTTCAGTCTGTAGAATCACTTTTCTCCTTCTTCTGTCTTCAAGGGCTGGATGTTGGCTGCCTTTTCCATTTCTACAATTGGTGTAGATTTCATGGCTCCCAAAATAGTACGCAGACACCTGTTTGTGTTTTTTCCAGTATCGATTTGTTTGAATGGGCTGCTGATATCCATGTCGATGATGCATATTCCAGGGTCGGTCTAACTGCACTAGTGTACACCTGACTCAGGATTCGAATATCAGCTCCCCAGGTAGTTCCAGCCAGCTTCCGCATCACACTTTGTTTCCTCATAGCCTTTCTGTTTGTTTCCATTATGTGATGTTTCCATGTCAGACGACTGTCAAGTTTAACTCCCAAAAATGTTGGAGTATGGGAACGGGAACGATATCATCGTTAAATTTCAGTCTGAAGTGTTCTTCCTTTGTTGACAATGAGAAAAGCGTTGCTATAGTTTTGCTCCGGTTTATTTCTAGACCCCATTTACTTGCCCACATTATGACGCTGTTCAGGTGCCTGGATTTTAAAGGGATGGCAGGACCCAGAAACTCGGAGGTGTACCACACAGCTAGATCATCAGCATGGAGAAAGTGTGATACATGTCTGGGCAGAGTTTGTGGCAGATCATTAATATATACCAGGAAAAGCAATGGGGACAGTACGCTGCCTTGTGGGACTCCTGCTCTTAATTTGAATCTGGGACTGTGCACTCCATCCAATTTTACAGATGCTTGTCTATGGGTAAGAAAGTCTTTTATCCAATAGTACATTCTACCCCGTATTCCACTGCGTAAGAGCTTGAGTAGCAAACCATCTTGCCAGACTTTGTCGAAGGCCTTAGACATGTCGAAGAACACTGTGAGGTTTTTCTTCTTTTCTTGGAAGCCATTTTCTATGTCCTGTGCGAGGTATGCCATTTGGTCATCAGTGCTTCTATGCTGCCTGTAGCCTGTCTGGGCTGGATCCAGTTTATGGTTGGATTCTAAAACCACTGGAGTCTAGTGGTTATCACTCTCTCCAGCAGTTTTGCAGTGCAACTTAGCAAACTTATAGGTCTGTAGCTCTGCGGATCCTTTTTTGTCTTTTCCACTTTTGAAAATTGGGTGGATTGTGGCTTTTTTCCAGATGTCTGGGACTCTCCCTGTCTCCAACTATTGTTAAAATCTGGGTAGAAGACTCTGTGCTATTGGGCCTATTTGTTTGAGCATGTCGTTTGATACTCCATCTGGTCCCGGGCCTTTTTACGATTGAGCTTTTCAGTGCTTCTGCAGCTCAGTCAGTGTGATGTCTACCTCCATACAGGGTTCACTTGTTGCTTTTTGAATGTAGCATTTATCTCACCCGACTTCTTTCCTTGCTCCTGACTTATTGAGCATAGGCTTTCTTGCTTGTAACACTGGGCCATCAGGGTGGCTGCTCCCTTTCCTGTGAGAAGTTGTTCTCCTTGCTGGAGAAATGTTTTCCCTCTAGATGGGTTGTCATCGTTCAGGGCTTTGTAAGTCTCCACAACTTTTGAGTATCTTTTCCATGTTCAAAGAGGCTGTCTTTTCTTTCCAGGATTTTCTACACTGCTGGTTTCTTTCTCTAACATAAAGGGCCCCTTTCTCTATTGTGTTGCATTACATTTGGTCCGTTAGTGCAAGTTCCATCATATTTCTGGCACTGCAAAGCGAGCTATGGAGAACTTCCATCTCTGGTGTCCAATATGGCTTGTAGTTTTTTTCCTCCCTCTGGGTATAGCCTTTTTTGCAGCATCTAAAATGGCTTTATTGAATGAACTTGCATCTCTGTCCACTTTTCCTGATTGATTAATTTTTTACAGTACTTGTCTGCTAGTTCTTGGAATAGTCCAGTCTGCCTTTTTTTAATTCCAACTAGGGCAGAGTTTGTAAGTTCCTCCTTATTAATGTTATTTATGAGGAGTTTCACTGGTCTATGGTCACTACCTCCAATCTGTTCGCAGACTTGCCTTTCGGTTATCCTGTGAATGTCGTCTGTAGCAAAGCCAGATCTGGGGTGCTTGTTGTGCGCCACCGTCGTGAGTAACATGTGTGAGGATCATCTGGGTGGTTGAGAATGGTGAGACTGTTGGTGATCAGCCATTCTTCAAGGCTTTCACCTCGAGGATCTAGCGTGTCATATCCCCAGCTTGGTGAGTGGCTGTTGAAGTCTCCTACTATAAGTAAGTTGTCATCTTGAACTTTGATAGCTTCCAGCTCAGTTTGAATGGAGGTTGGTGAGTATATATTGTATAGTGTCATCTTAGTGTTGTTGATAAGGAGTTGAACAGCTATGAATTCTGTGCTCATCTGATTGGACCTGTGAAGTTCAACTGCCGTATGGAATTACAACTAGTGTTACTACTCCCACCCTTATGTCTATTTTCTCTATCCTGACGGAAAGTTTCAAATCCTCTAATGCTGAATCTATTTCCCGGATTAAGGTGCGTCTCTTGGGTACAGCAGATGTCAATCTTTTCTGCTCGCAGACGTTCCTCTAGCTCTCGTTTTTGTTGGTTACCCCCTTTTGCATTCCATTGCATAATTTTGAGGGTGAAAGTTTGTCCTTGCTGCCAGTAGTAATACCCTGTCCTCCCCTGGCTTTGCAAGAATCAACAGGGCCGCCAGTAGCTAGGGTGGACCCCTTCGAGGCAAGGGTCGGTCCCACCACCACCTGGCTGTTTCCATGGTGGTGGCACCACAGTTATATAAAAATTTGCGCATGGCCATTTGAGTTGTTCGTATGTGTCGATTCCTCCCCGCCAATAATGGCTGACACATTCCGTTTCTGAGGACATCTTTTTTTGAGGTTGTTCTCTAGACAGTTGCAGTCCCTGCTGACGAGATCTGTCTTCCAGGGTTTGTCTGGAGTCGTCCTACTCTAGATGACTTCAGCCTTCTGTTGCCGGGCTCACCAACCAGGCTTTATGCGGGTGTGCTCCCCGGACACTGTAGTTTAATCCCTTATGCTTTAAAGGGGAAAATGTCATAAAGTAGAAGACAAGAAAGAAAAAGGATGTCCTCCTCAAGAGAGAGAGGACAAGTGCTATTTGTCCCATAGCTGGGGATGGGTTGGTTGCAGCCAGAGCATTTACCACTCGCCGGTGGGTTCTGCACTGTCACCTATGAGGCCCATCCTGCTCCCCGCCTTTTGGTCTGGCCTTTCACCTTCAGTCTGTTCGGCTTGGTTAGACCTGCCAGGAGTTAGACTCCGCCGACATAGCCTGAAGGATCCTAAAGCACAAAACCCTCCAACCACGATAAGGTAGGCTAATATGGGAGGAGATGACATCCAAGCACCAGGCTCAGATCAGAGATGATCGAAAAGGCGTAGATCCGGGCTGAAATTTATGGCAGAATGGATTGGACCTAGGGCGAAGCTACCCCAGTAAATAAACAGCTGGTTGAAACTAGACACAACACCGAATGATAAGCACCTGAGCTCCCAATTGGTACTGAAGGTTTGTGCACGTACACCGTTCTTGGTGTTTGGCTGTTATATTTCACATTCATCATCAAGGTGCATATCATTTATAGGACGTTGCTCTCTTTACAGCACATCAGAATGATAAAAACGACCGAAAAACGAACGAGCGAAGAAGAAGAATTCTTTATTCTCCGATGTTGGTTATTGTACTGTCTTCATTGCTGTTTGATGAATGTCCATATACATATTAATAGTAATAGACTATTTATGGGATGTAGACGAAATAAACAAGTTGATAAGACCGTTACATGGTCGTTGAATACTAAACCAAGACCATAGTCCATCTCATATTGGTGGACCGGGAAACAGATTGCAGCCATGTTGTTTTGGCAAGAGATAGTGAAAGACGAAAGTGCTACCCAAGAGAAGAGGCAGCAAAACTGTTCACGACCCCAGTCCACTTCACAGTACAATACGGTGTTAGGTATGTATATTTCCTTGACCAATGCCACACGATTGGGGATGTGATCAAAACTGTAATTGTCGCAATTACCTCCAGTGTTTCTCTAGTATCCAGCTGAGAATGGATGGAACCAAGAGCAATTCATCATTAAATAGCTTGTCCTGAGCAGAACTTGTACCACCCAAACAATCCTTCACAATTTATCTGTCTCTTTCAGAGGTCAGATGTTCACCTCTGCAGCCGTCATGCTCAAATCATCATTACACACTGAATCAATCCTCTCTGTTGTTTTCCTCTTCTCCTCTTTGCCGAGATGCCTCCTTTCATAATGTTTTCATCTTCTCTAACACTTCCTGTCCTTTTTATATGTCCAAAATACTTCAATTTTCTCATTCTTATTTGTAACATTAGCCAGTTTTCTATATTCTGAGTTGTTTTTTGGTGTTTTTTTTGTTTTCAAATAATAGATCTATATGTACTTTTCTCTGTCCATGACATACGGATGACACTTCTGTAAGACTATATTCAAAAAACCGCTCGTGTTGTACCGATGCCCGTAATGAAAGCAAGAATAGTACCACTGCAACCTACAAGGTATGTCGTAAGAGGCGACTGATGTAGGACATAGGAAGCTACCCTAGTAAATAAAAAGCATCGCAGGAATCGGATGTACTAACTGGAACAACGTACAATCGCTCTTAGGCTGAGATCACATACAAATCACACAGCGTGGTTAACAAGTGGTGGATGTGGAGCGTTCCAGAAGAAGATATTCAGAAACACATATATGTTTTTCCAATGCCTTGTTAAATGTCCATGCTTCACATCCATACATTGTCACTGAGAAAATGCATGCAAGAGCAATTACGATCTGATTAACAAAAAAACAACTAACACTGGCAGATTCTATTCTGATTACTGAAGATTTCCTACAAAACAAGTAGACAACACTATGGCTGATATCTGCTGGGGAAAAAAACTACTAGATTGAATAAATTACCATTCTGTATTCCACTGTCCCGTTTCTTTTCTGCAATTCTCGTTATTTATAATGTCTTTGACAGCATCATAAAACATACAGTATTTGTCTCGACGTATCTGATTCTCTTTAGTTAAATAGAAATACTGTGGAAGAAATAATTACAAGATTTCTTTGTTTAAATAATAAATATATAGATAATCTCAAATGTAGAATAATCTCCTTCTTCTTCTGCGTTCTCACTAGATTAGTATTTCGGATTCTCTAATAAAGGTCTCAGGCTGTCAACCACACCATAGGCTTACAGTTTGTCTTGGGCGCTCGTGTAAGTGTGGCATATTAACGTAAAGGCCTCAGACTGTCAACCGCGCCATAGGCTTACAGTTTGTCTTGGGCGCTCGTGTAAGTGTGGCATATTAATGTAAAGGCCTCAGGACTGCAACCGCGCCATAGGCTTACAGTTTGTCTTGGGCGCTCGTGTAAGTGTGGCATATTAACGTAAAGGCCTCAGACTGTCAACCGCGCCATAGGCCTACAGTTTGTCTTGGGCGCTCGTATAAGTGTGGAATATAACTTTCTCGTTAACAATTCACTTCTCTAAATGGTCTAAATGCGATGGATTAACTTCAATGCACAGGTTTCACCGTATGGTTTCGTCCCTGTCGGCAGAAATGGCGCACCATCTACCAAGTGTAGCACAAAGCTGAACTCCCTAGCTCTAGCAAGATTTATAATAATAATAATAATTCCTCTCGTACCGTTATACGTTACAAATAGCCTGCAACAATTTTCTCATCCGCTTTATCCGCAACTTGCTCAATCTCCTCTATGAAACTGAGACCGATATGTCTTTGCTCTCTCAGCAAAGTTCGTTTTAGAGTCTCTTATGTGGTTCCTTTCTTGAACCCCTGGCATCTCACTTCAATGTCTGCTTTGATATTAGCACATTTATGGCATCTCATCAAAAATTGCACATGTGACTTGTCCGGATTTGAATCTATAACCTTCATAACGACAGGCACACGTATTAACCACTTCGAAATAAAGACCCTCTTACTTAGTAAGAGTGTAACAAATGTTTAACTCTTTAGCTGCAAAGGACGTGTATAGACGTTTTTCCCATTCACTGCTAAAGACACATTAATTAACACGTCTGTTATTATCTCTCCTCTGTAGGCTAAGACGTGTTAACACGTTATACATTTCTACTGTCACTGCTATAGGCGTACATTCACGTTTACGACCTAGAAACAAATATTAGCTATTTTTAGCTTCGTCTTCAGAAAGTATATAGCAGCGAAGGTTGACTGACGCATAACTAAATATAGAAGTGGCCCTAATGAGTTTGTAGTAGGGTATGAGCTTTATCCCAAAAGACTACTCAAACTTTCACTGAAATAATATTAATGGTTTATTAGTTAGGACAATGCACAGTTTCAACAAGGGAATATGATCACCGAATTCCAAAGGAGATGCTGGAGATGTATCGGACATGTGATAAGCATGGAGACTAACTCTGCCACAAAAACTGCACTGGGATGGGAACAAAAGGGTAAACAAAAATAGAGGAGACCCAAAACGACATGGATGATAACAGAAGAACAAGAACTGAAAGAATCACAGCTTGAACACAATAACGAGGACGGCCAAGACTATAGAAGAATTGTGTTCATTTCTTGCTGTCCTACGTGCGAAAGGTATCACAGGCTTGAGAGAGAGAGAGAGTTAAGTAAGAGAACAGTGTAGCTCATCTCCCGTGTGTTGATGGGACCCGCAAGCAGAGTAAAGAGTAATAACACTGCGACCAACACACGTCGTATGAGGCGACTGGGTAGGGGCCTGAGGAAACTACTCTAGCAAATAAAAGCGTAACAAAAATCGGATGTGCTGGCCTATCTTGTAGGCGCATAACTGGCACAACGTACAATCTCTCTTAGGTTTATATCACATACAAATAGCCCGTCTGCCCAACGTTTTCGTAGCGCGTTGGACTACGGGTGACTATCCCTCTGTGTGTGCGGGTTCAATTTCGCGGATGGCAGAAAAAGCCCCAGATTCCCCAGATTTACGGTGTTCGTGGCACCGAACCGAAGGGTTACGATGTCCATGGCACCGAGCCGAAAAGCTGAAAGCTCAAGTGCTTCTAGATCGGAAAAAAAAAAAATCACATACAAATCACAAATATCATTTTAACAAGTGCTCGATATGGACAGCTCGATGAAGAAGTATTTATTATTTAAAAAACAATAGCAGGAAATAAACAAACGATAGAGCAACAAAGAGATAAGGTTATATCATCATCATCATCATCATCATCATCATCATCATCATCATCTCATCATCATCATCATCATCATCATCATCATCATCTATCAAATAGCGCGTCATCAGCAGAAATTTGCCATCTTAACAGTCCTTTCTCTCTCTCTTAGACCAGCTGCCCTGCTTCTGCAAAGGTCATGCTCAAACCCTCAGTTACATCCTGAATCCATCTTCTCCGTGGTCTTCCTCTTCTCCTCTTTGACATGATGCATCCTTTATGGTTGGTCTTCTCCAGGCCTTCGTGTCTCTTTCTTCTTCTTCTTCTTAAAGGAACCCATTCATACCTCGTGGTATATAGGGCAATACAGTGTTAGGCCTGTATTTTCATTGACCGTCGGCACGATGGGTGATGTGGTCATCATCACGCCGGTCGTGTCTCTTTAATTATCCAAAATACTTCAATTTTCTCATTCTTATTTATAGCATTAGCCAGTTTTTTTTTTTAATTTTGAGTTCTTTCTGGATGGATCCATTTGTTCTCTTCTCTGTCACGATATACGGAGGACTCTTCTGAAAGACTTATATTAAAAAACAGATATATGTGTTTTCTGGTGGAAATAAGGCAAATACTGTCTCAAATGAGTAGATTACATGGTACAATAAAACTTATTCTCTGTGATTATATTATGTAAAACAGATGGCTAATGAGATACATTGCAAGAGAGCATAAACAACAGCAAAATATTTACCGATGGCACCAATAGTAACAATGCATGATAATGAATATCGTAGCTTATCTTTTACAGGCCAGGCACACAACAGGTGGACCTCAGAGAAAACAGGGGCGACGAAAGACACTGTTTATGAACCGCATACAAAAGCCTGTTCTAGAAATCCTTCTTATCCTGACGCTGTGAGGCAAAATTCGATTGGAGAAAAGAAACTAAAAAAATGATCGTTTACAGTACGTCGACATGAACCACAGTTAACGAATCATCGATTTTTTAGCACTACTTATACGTTCAGAAGTCTGACATTGTTTTCTGAACGGTGATGTCTATTTTTACCGTTCGTAAAAATCCACGAGAACAAATTTCCAAATTGCCAGTTGAGGGGTTTGAACCAGGTACTCTTGCGTTATGATCGAGCTCACTACCGCGCTACAGGCATCTACAGTAACACTAAATACCATCACAAAATAACAGGAATGATCTCTTACCTGATCTGTATTCTGAGGATGACATGTTGCTGCAGTAATTGGATGATTGCTTGGTGACATTATATTCTTCATGATACACTGGGATGAGTCTCTCATGCTGGCAATCTAGACAGAACGATTTTAGCTTCAAAATTCAGTTCATGAATCAAGATATAATAATAATAATTCATCTCGTACCGTTATACGTTACATAGGGCCTGCAAGCAATTTCACCATGCCGCTCTATCCTTGGCAACTCGCTCAATTTCCTCCTTGGAACTTAGACCGATATTTCTTGCCTCTCAGGAAAGTTCATTTCAGGGTCTCCCTAGGTCGTCCTTCATTTTTTTGAACCATTTACATCCCACTGCAATGCGTGCTTTGATATTTTTTTTATCAATTCTTTCAACGTGTGTCTAATAAATCTATCCATCTTCTCCTTCTGATAACAGTGGTTGGCCAGACATTTTTTCTAATTTGGTCACTTCTGAATTCGTTTCATTTTATAATCATATACATATGTTAAATGCAAATGCTACAGAAGAGTACTTAAAATATCACGGGCAGATAAAAGAACACATGCTTCTGTTCTGCAAAACTTAGTATTAAAGGAGATGGCTATTAAAAGGCATGACATCAAGGAAAATTAAATATTTGGACACATCAAACGACTTGAGTGCATAGAAAAGATAATTTTGGAGGGAATTGTGCCTGGAAGAAGAATGAGAGGAAGACCTAGAATATGATGGGTGCAAGATGTCATTGACAATCTGAGAATGATTGCTGCTGACTCCTTTCAACTTGTACAGAACATATACTTTTTCAGGACTGCTGTCATGAGAGCAAGTTCCGGAAAGGCAATCTATTTGATGATGATGTTACAGATGTAAATCAAGATAACTAATAGAACATTAGTTAAAACTTCAGTAAAACTAACATCATTTTCATCATCATTAACATCATCAGGACATCAGGTATATATACTCCCTTACTCAACTATCACAATACAAGTGACCGCACACTGGCACTGGACTCAATTGCAATAACAAATAGTAAATTAAATGCTACCCAAATAGGTAAACTGATATATAGTTATCGATATAAGAGCTAAATGCTACAGAAAGATCCTACGAATACCATGGACAGAAAAAAGAAAGAACACTGATGTTCTGAAAGAACTAAATATTAAAAAGAATTGGCTGATAAACAACATACTATACAGAAAATTACATACTTTGGTCACATCAAGCGTCACGATGGCCTGGAAAGAACAATACTGAGGGCAGGGTCCCAGGACGCAGAGGCAGACCAAGAAGAAGATAGGTACAAGATATTAAAGAAACCATGAACATGACCATTGACGAAGTGGGTGAACTGGCGAAAGAGACAAGAGTGAATTTCAGATGTGCTGCAAAGAGAGCAACGTCCTATAAAGGATACGCACCTTGATGATGATATATAGTTTTTATGGATATAAGAGAAGACAGCAGTAAAACTATGCAACAATTGTGAAACACGTAACAACAAAGTACTATAGTTTTACAAAGTATAAAAATAATAACAGCAACGTTTCGACAAAACGGCCTTTAAACCGGAAGGGAAGAAAGTCACTTCTTAAACGGCAGACATAACTCATCACCATCAATGCTGCAATGAATCTTCAGCATCCTCTGTCTTTCGCCTAAGTTGTACTCTGCCAGACTGTAACCTGTCCATTTCTTAAAGTTTCCCTCCCACTTATCTCTCAGTTTTCCTCTTGCTCTTCCCCCTCAACTTTTCCTTCTAGTAAAGATTTCATCATGGTGGCATGTCTTTTTATGTGCCCAAAATACTTTACTTGTCTGAATTTTATTTCTCTTAATAATTGTTTCTTCATGCCTAGTTTTCCTAAAACTTGTTTTTGTCTGTTTTTCTGTCCATGAAACTCTGTCTATTCTTCTATATATCCACATCTCAAATGCATCAATTCTGTCTTCTAAATGCTTCTTCATTGTCCATGTTTCGAGCCATACATTAATATAGGATATATATAGCATTTGATCATTCTCATTTTAGCCTGTTTGTGATTTGTTTGGATGTCAGTAACTTTCTCATACTATTGAAGTTATCCTTGCCATTCTATTCTCTTTTAAGTTATGTTATACATCTGCCATCATCTGTTATCATCTGACCAAGATACAAGAAACTTTTTACTTGATGTAGTAATTCTCCATGTATTTTTATATTCATTTTAGGTTTCTCCATTTCCTTGTTGATCACCATAGTTTTTGTTTTCTGTATGTTAATGTCTAATCCATATTCCTTGCTAGTTCTGTCAAATTGGTCCACTAGTTCTTGTAATTCTTGTTCACTTTCTGCTACCAATACTGTGTCATCTGCATATCTTAAGTTGTTTATTATTTTCCCATTGATCTTGAGTCCTGGTATTCTCTCTAGTTGTTTGAAGATTTTCTCTGTGTAGATGTTAAATAGGCTTAGTGACTGAATTCATCCTTGTCTCACTACTCTCTTTATGTCTTTGTATGGAGAGAGACATAACTACAATTAGACAATAAATCCCTAACGGCTGTAAAATGAAAATATGTGATTAAAACGAAAACAAAATGTGAAAAACTGGGAATGGAGTAAAGAAGATAAACATATATACTTTTAAAATATACACGTATACTATGGAGCATGAGAGGAGACAATATTAAGAAACATAGACATGTAGTGCGTTGAGTCCATGAGGTCCTAAGGTACCATATAAAGATAGACCGCATGGATTATATATTATAATATTATTATCTTCGTACATATCCGTTCGTGATCTTCTGTATCATTTTTATATTGAGTCACTGAGCATACACGCAAAATTTTAAATTTTGTTGTGTCTTTAGCTAATCCATTTATTTTGTCACCATCTTCATAGTCCTGCTGCTGGTAGTTGTTGCATATATGCCACTTGCCTCTTTAATTATCTTTGCTTTACTTCTAGCAGTAAAGACCAAGCACTTCGACTGTGCCGAATCAGGGATTTTATAGTTTTTTTTGATAGTTTTATTAACGTTAAAGATGACGAAATAAAATATGGAGCCAGTCGTGTATCATAGAGGCATCATGGTGCAAGCTGGCCAAACGTTGAACAGTGTTGTTGTACACCATACTCCCAAATTTTTATATATCAACTACATAATTAATATGACATATTGCATACACTACTCACTCTATCCACAACAACTGTAAAATTGTCACGCTATCACACACAAACACCGTTGCCTATACCTACAATTTCATCGAAATAACAACTCACATACACAACTTACTCTGCCTATAGCTGTAGTGTTTATGGGGATATTGATATCAGCTGTATGTCAACTTTTTATACCAGTCAAACGATTGACACTTGAGGGTTCTCTCGTGAGCTTTTCTCTCTGTCACGTCCCCAATACTAATTATATTCTGCAGATAGAAAATATAGCTTTGGGGTTTAGTTTCATAAAAAATGTTTATAGTTTCAAGGGTTTCAGTAAATACGAAACATTTTGTTCAGAAAATATTTGAGGGAGCTTGTTTTTTAGTAAATATTTAACAATGTTATCATTTTTAGTAATATTTGTAGAATTTCAATTTCTTTAGCAAAAAATTGTGAGGTTTATGTGTTTTTTTTGTAAATATATTGTACAACTTCAGTCTTCAAGTTTCAGATTCGAGAATATTGTAAAGTTTATCATATTTTGATAATATTGTAAAGTTTAATAATTTTAGATTATTGTAAAGTTTCATAATTTTAGATTATTGTGAAGTTTCATAATTTTAGATTATTGTGAAGTTTCATAATTTTAGATTTTTTTAAAGTTTCATAATTTTAGATTTTTGTGAAGTTTCATAATTTTTGATTTTTAAAGTTTCATAATTTTAGATTACTGTGAAGTTTCATAATTTTAGATTTTTGTCAGTTTGAATTTTAGATTATTGTAAAGTTTGATAATTTTAGATTTTTGAAGTTTCACAATTTTAGAATATTGTAAATTTTCATAATTTTAGATTATTGTGAAGTTTCATAATGTTAGATTATTGTGAAGTTTCATAATTTTAGATTATTGTAAAGTTTCATATTTGAGATTATTGTGAAGTTTCATAATGTTAGATTATTGTAAAGTTTCATAATTTTAGATTGTTGTAAAGTTTGATAATTTTAGATTATTGTAAAGTTTCACAATTTTAGAATATTGTAAATTTTCAAAATTTAGATTCTTGTAAAGTTTCATAATTTTAGGTTATTGTGAAGTTTCATAATGTTAGATTATTGTGAAGTTTCATAATTTTAGATTTTTAAAGTTTCATAATTTGAGATTATTGTAGAGTTCATAATGTTAGATTATTGTAAGTTTCATAATTTTAGATTATTGTGAAATTTCATAATTTAAATTATTGTAAACTTAAATATTTTAATAACATGTAAATGTTAGATTTTGAGAATAATGAAAAGTTTCAACATTTTTGATAAAAGTGTCATGTTTTGTATTAGCGAAACACGTACAAACAAGTACTACAGTTTTACAAAATACAGAAACAGTGACGATAAACAGCAACGATAAACAGCAACGTTTCGACCAACAAGGCCTTCATCAGTCCCGTAATATTATCTATGCCATTATCTGCAAGTGGTGCAACAAGGCCTATATTGGGGAGACCGGCAGGAGACTCAGTGACCGATTCGCCCAACACTTGCGCGATATACGCCAATGCTCTGTGACCCCTGTAGCTACCCATTTCAATGATACTGGCCATTCAGGAGCTTGCGATGTCAGGTCACAGCCATCCGATCATGTTCCTCTGATGATCGTAGTCGATTTGCTCTGGAGAATCGGTTGATTTCTTTGTATGGTACCTTGCACCACGTGGGCTCAACGTATTACATTCTTACGCCTCTTAGTACTTTCTCTTCCCATGCTTTGTAATCTATATGGGTATATGTTGCATGTATTCAAGTTATATATTTACTAGATGTTTCATTGTTTCTTTTCCGTTCTATTTCTAGTTTTTTATGTGTGTTTTTGTGTTACATTTATTTCGTTATTCGTTTTTATTCCAGATTTTCCTTAGATACGTTTGTATTTGGTCGTCCATTTGTGTTTCATTTTAATTTGTCACTCCTGTTTGTTCGTTTGTGATAAAGGCTGTTTCTGTATTTTGTAAAACTATAGTACTTTGTTTGTACGTGTTTCCTATTTACAAGTTTAATGCAGTCTTCCCTATTTCGATGTTTTGTGTTAAATATTTTAATGTTTTAGATTTAAGGTGTATTCTTAATTTTAGGAGTATCTCAGCCAGTCATATTTATATTCAGATCTTTAGTAAAGATTTAATTGAACAGGATTCAGTTTGGAGGTAGGAGGAATTTGTTGAAAGTGATCTGTGAGAAATTGTAGAGAAGATGTTGTGCAAAAATCTTGTTTATCTATACAATTGGGCATGATCGTTTGCTATATGTATAATATTACTTTGTCCGACAGTTTTAAGAACTGTATGCAAATGTCATATTATACAACAGATACTGTTCGATAAATTGAACTTGAATGAGGGTAAACATTTGTATACTGACTATAGCGAAACCTGTTATCATCGACCCAGCCGTATTGTGATAACGTGTACGTATCATGTAGGCATTTATTACACATGAATTGATGATCATCTTGCCTTGAACACTTGGTCACCCATATAGAGTAAAGAGAAAATCGGCTTAATCAGTAGGGAAGCTTGTAGCTTGGAATACGATCTTGGATAAAATCTTGTCTGTTGCTATATAACTGAGCAGTTGATGTATTACTAGAGTAAACCAATTATGGTTTCTGTCAGGGGATAGCAAATGTTTAGACACATCTGCTCTTGAGTGCTATATATATCATAAATACTCTATGATATTGGATCACAACGAGCACAATCGCTGTTATCATTTAACATCGCATATTCTGGATAATGATAAATAACTCTCCGTTAAGTGGTCTCTGTGGATAAGCCCTTCTCTTGCGTTTCGAAGATGGTGGGTTCGAATACAGACCGCGCCATTCTGATAACGAGTTTATTTTTCAGAGACCTTAGAACTGCTGTCAGAACTACCGGGTTCGTGCGTTATGCAATACTCTCGGCAAATGGCGTGGCATTTCTGCTGAGAGGACCGAACCATATGGGTTAAGCCCGGTGCAATGAACCAATCCTTCGGCTTTAGACCCTTTTAGGAGATAACTAATTCTGACTCGTATCCATGATGGATGTAATATCTACAGACATACCAGCTCTTCATTGCTACAAAGAACAAAAATAATAATAATAATCATATAATAATAAAGCTCATAACCCGTTAGAGTCGAGAAGGGGTCACTGTCAAGACACAGCCAGCACAAACAGCACCACACGAATCTCTGTCTTCAACTCTTCGAGTAAGTGTGGAAACACTCTGTAGTGACCAGCTCTTGATGTTGCCAAACCAAGATTTTCTCTGCCCTCCTGTCCTTCTGCCACCCTCGACTGTTTCCTGTAGGATAATCTTGGAGAGTGAGCCATGTCTCATCACATGCCCGAACCACTCAAGTTTACGCCTTTTCATTTATAATACACAACATTGAACAGAAAGGATAGATCACAATCGCTGCTGGTTCAGTTAAATATTCAGTATATATATATGGAACTGCAGTAAAACTATTTGATTAGCAAAACACGTAATTACAAAGTCTGTAGTTTCAAAATTACAAAAACAGTGATAAAATACAGAACGTTTCGACCACAAGGCCTTTATCAAAGCAAAGCGAACAAACAAAGTACAAATTAAAATGAAACACAAATGGACGACCAAATACAAACGTATCTGGGAAAATCTGGAATAAAAACGAATAACGAAATAAATGTAACAAAAAAACACACATAAAAACTAGAAATAAAAAGGAAAAAACAAGGGAAACATCTAGTAAATATATAACTTGAATACATGCAACATATACCCATAGTTAAAGCATGGGAAGAAAGTATAAAACATAAGAATGGATATAACATAAAATACATCACATATACCCATCTGGTTCAGTTAAGAAAGGATGAACTTGTTATCATCATGAAAAGCCAACATGATTAAATTTTTATTATGGCACCCATATATTCTCTTCTTATCTTCTTCAAACACTTATATCGACCACTTGTTAACCCCTCTGTGTGATTTCTCGTGATCTGAACCTAAGAGCGATTGAACTTGTGCCGGCTATGCGCCTACAAGTAGGCAGCGCATCAATTTCGGAAAGCTTTATATTTACTAGGAATCTTCCTTAGTTCTCTACATCTGTTGCCTCTTATGACATGCCTTTTAGATCGCAGAGGTACTATTCTTTGCTTCCATTGTGGGTCCCGGCACTACACAGTCGTTCTGACACCCACATAAACATAACAATTCATTCTAAAATTATTGTTATTTTAATTATTTATTAATTTTATAACAACAATAGTTTAAAGTGTTGTCTTACCTGTAAATTTGAAACACGATGCTGATAGAATATTTTGTACTGGTCCATCCAAACCTCAGCAACTCTAAGACAGTTTCTTTCGTAAATTTGTGACTTGCTCAACCAGGAGTATGTGAATGATTGCCGTTGCAAGTGTGCGATGTGAGAACATGGAATAATCTCCAATCGACTACCACACATCCATGCCTACAATTCAGAATATACAAGTTTAATTCATCGTCATTGTGGTATAAACACACACAAAAATTGGTTAGTTATTCTGATCCGAGCACTACAGGGTGCTCCGTCAGAACACCCATATGTGATCAGTCTCCTCAACAGATGTGAAAGAATATGCATACTGATGGTTCCTGTGAATGCCTGGTTAAACACGCGCTCTGTTCCTCAAGCATCGAGTTCTAGTAGAACTCTTGTAGAACATGCAATTTCAAACTCATTAAATCATGGAAAGAATCAACAACTATTTCAGTGTCCTCATTCAACAAAAGCTCATGAGAAACATGAATATATATATAAGCGTATGAGTGTATTATAATTTTTACCTTAAAGAAGTTCTAAATTT
>JADZMA010000380.1:27500-36325 GCA_020796225.1 Arion vulgaris
ATTCTGTTGTATTCTGTGTAAGAGTGGTTCAAGCCAGCCTAGAATCAAGTTTACAATAATTAACACTTCTTGAAGTTGTCAGTCTTATAAATGATTGATCTAATTATACAAACTGAAAGGAAACAGTAGATTACCTCTCTCTCTCTTTCTCTCTCTCCCTCTCTTTCCCTCCCTCCCTCCCTCTCTCTCCCTCTCTCTCCCTCTCTCGCGATTGTTCTTGTTGCCATTTTATCATTCTTATTGTGATATACAGGGTGTTCAACTTAAAAGCAGCCCGTGAATGGAGCTAATCTGGCATATATGTATGAAATGGGAAGGTTCAGTTATGACGTAGTATAGATCAAGGTTGTGTGACGGTGTATAATTGTAGTGCGGGAAGGGGCGATGAACAAATGTGACGAAGGACGAGCTAGTCAGAACCGGTTTAAATAGTAAATAACACAACTCAATGTGTACCTAGCAACTTTCGAATTGTCAATGGGGCTGCAATTATCTGGAACACCCTGTATAAACAGCCTTTGCCAAAGAACTAGTTTTGTCACATCATTCTGGTGCTTATCCTTCGGCGACGTGTCCGGTTTCAGCAAGCGTTTCTGTGTTCGCTTTCCGTCAGCCTTTGACTGTACCCAGCCTACCTGCATGGCAGCATATTGCTATTTTCTTTTAGGGTGCGACTCACCTTTCCTCCCGGATGTTGAGCGTCATCTGCCAGGTTACCAGTCTTTTTGGAGTACTTGGTTCCTACAGTCCAGTTTGTATACAGTTTTTCTCCGCTAGCCTTTGATTGTCCCCAATCTACTACAGGCAGTAGTAACAGTAGATTCCTAACATTTCCACTTGACATCTTAATTAATTATGAATGTCGTCTTTAATGCTCCATATGCTAGTCAATGATATAATTGATTAGTAATGCTGATATAATTATTAGACAATGCGATATAATTGACTAGTCAATGCATATATAATTGACTAGTCAATGCATGATATAATTGACTGTCAATGCATGATATAATTGACTAGTCAATGCATGATATAATTGACTAGTCAATAGCTGATATTTGACTAGTCAATGCATGATATAATTGACTAGACAATGCATGATATAATTGACAAGACAATGCATGATATAATTGACTAGTCAATGCGCATATAATTGACTAACAATGCATGATATAATTTACTAGTCAATGCATGATATAATTGACTAGACAATGCATGATATAATTGACTAGTCAATGCATGATATAATTGACTAGACAATGCATGATATAATTGACTAGTCAATGCATGGTATGACTGAATCTGGACATATAATCGTAGTTGTTTCGCAGAGAACAAAGCCTCGACGCCAAGTTGAGACAAGAAATGAGAAACCCTCAGTTAATATGGGAATAATGAAACAGAAAATGCGTGGACAGCTAAAAGACAAGCCACTAAACCATGGTAAAGAACTAAGACATCCATATCTATCAACAATTTACGAAACAATTTTCTAAAGGAACATGATCGGATTTCTGTGACCTGGCACATCTTTTACCTTGATATATTACCTTGCAACCTCATGGTCTCAACACACTACATTCGAATGCTACTTAATACTGTCTATTCTCATGTGTCATACTATATGTATGCATGTTAAAATTATATATGCTATGCATATATTTGATTCGTATTGTTTTATCTTCTTTTACCACTTCTAGTTTTTAGATTTATTTCCTTGCTCGTTTCAGTGACATTTTTCATTTAGAGCCGTTACGGTTTTTTGTTTGACTGTATATGACAAGTCTTCTGTTGAAGGCTATGCATTTCTTCGCTTCAGTTGCATCTTTTTCTTGATAAAGACTTTTTGGTCAAAACATCCGTTTTTTGGTACTGTGTAAAACTGCAATACTTTGATTTTATGTGATTCGCCACTGCTACCTAGTTTTTCTGCAGTCTTCCCTTATTTCGATAATGTTTATTTACGGTTTTGACTTTTAATTTTTAATTTTTTCAGAAATTTATTTCATTGAAAGAAAAATACTAAGGTGTCATACCTTTGTGTACTTCAACATGTGCATCAAGGAAAACTGCAACTTCTGGTCACTATTTGAAAGCCGATGTTACGTGCCTTAGGCCCTTTCTGATTGGCATACGTACAACTTTGACTATTCCGTTGAAGATCTTTATATAGTCATCAAGTGGTTTACCAAGATGTTCTGGAGTAAGACATAAAGCAATGAGAACATTTTTATTCTGAGTTATATTTTCTTCTTCAGTCTTGATCATTTGTCTAAAACGTCTAAATGTTACAGTTCTCCCTCCCCCTTTTTTTCCCCCCTTTTTCTTCTTTAAGAATTGTTGGGAGGGGAGGTAGTGATCTTGGTGTTTGTTTTAAAAAGCACTTTTAAATATTCTTTTCTATGGCTTTTTGACATCCCATCTTTGTGGTCTTCCTCTTGTTTTTTAACTCATTATATTTTTTCTGTGGCTCTGTGGTACAGTTTACCTTTGGTAAAAACCTTTTTTCTGTACTTCTTTTTTTATCTTTATACCTTTTGCCCAATTGTTAACTAGTCTTTGATTTGCATGTGACCTGACAGACGATTTCTTGGAATTATGCTCCGACAATGGTCCACCCGATTTCTGCGACGTTTTGTTAAAAAGTGTATCTTTCCTGGGGCCCCTACTTTGGTCACCTCTTACGACTTTTTTGGGCCCCAAGTGCTATTCCCCCTTTGCCCCCACTCCCCAAACCCCAGCCCCGCCAGCCCACAGGCCCACCCCGGCCAGGCCCCCCCAACCCCACCCGCCCCGGAACCCCCGGCCCCACCACAAGGCCCCCCCACAGGCCCCACCACCGGCCCGGCCCCCCGGCCCCGCACCCACAGGCCCCCCCCGGCCCGGCCCTCCCCGGCTCCCGGCCGGCATCACCCCCCCCAAACACACGGGGCCCATCCCCCCCCACAGGCCCGGCATCCCCGGGCCCCCGCCCCCCCAAACCGCCCCCCCCGCACCCCCGGCCAGCACCACCACCCCGCCCCGGGCCCGGCACCCCACACGGGCCCGCATCACATCCCCGCCCCCGCCCGGCCCACACGGGCCCCGCATCCCCTGCCCGGCCCCCCACCCCGCCCCCCGGGGCCCCATCACTGCCCGCCCCTACCCCACCCCCCCGGGCATCACACATCCCCGGCCCACCCGGCACCACACAGGCCCGCATCACACCCCCGCACCACAACCCCGCACCACAGGGGCCCCATCCCTCCGCCCCCCAAAAGCCCGGCACCAAAAGGGCATCACACATGCCCGGCACCACAAACCCCGGCACCCCCGGCCCATCCCCCCTGCCCGGCACCACCGGGCCCAAAAACCCCGGCCCCCGGGCCCGGCCCCCAAAAGGCCCCGCATCACACATGCCCGGCACCACCGCCCGGCACCACAGGCCCGGCACCACAGGCCCCCAGCCTCACAGGTGGGGGTTGGTCGAAACATGCTGTATTTTTATTTTTCTTTAAATTTCATCATCAAGTCCGTGCGGCTCGTCAGCATCAAATCCCCAAAATTTATTGTCTGGTGTTTGCTATCATCTCAGATTTATCGCTCGTCGTGCCTGACGTCGGGCTATCTAACATTTTCTATCTTGGCTCCCCCTCTCGTCTACCCTCATTTCCCAGTTGTTCAATGTATTCTAAACCCCCCTTTCTCATCACATCCCCTAAAATAATGCTCCTCTTTCTTAAATTGATAAAAACCCTTTTTTTCCTCATTCAACACCTCCTTATATTTATAGTCATATTCTCATCATTCTTCTGTAAAACAATATCCCCGCTTAAAGAATGTTTCGTCTTTTTTTTTTATTGTCATGACTCGCTTCCTATTAATTGTTTCTTTTTTTAAAACTTTTTAATTTAAAGTACAGTATTACGTAGCTTTGTTCTGTTTTCATTTCGACATGTTTCCTTATTTTAAAAATATCATGTGATAAAGCAAAAAAAAAAGTTAATTTTGTTTAGTTGTCAAAAAAAACACCAAATTATCACCCACAAGTATCTCATTGATAAGATTCTTGGTCAGCACCCAGTATCTGAAAATAGTTCTCATCAGGTGCCCAATTTCGTCAAAAAAAATTTTAACACTCCAGCTGTGGCATTCTGTGTATTGTATGTGATTTTCATCTAAAAGTGAAAGATAATAAAATTGATGATACATCCTACAGGAATAATCTGATTTTATTTTTTAATTGGGTCTCTGTGACGTGAGGCTAGGTCTCATCTCGTGTCAAAGGTCTAGGTTGCTCCTCAAAGGTCATCTGGATATTTTCCAGATCCCAGATTTTAAATGTGGTGAGATCGGTTTTCTTGCCCTTTTCGGAGAAGGACCAAAACGTATGTCATTTCTTTTAAAATTCTAAAAAAACCCTTGTAGTTCAAAATCGGAAGAGCAGGCGGGAAAGCCGCTGTCGGGTTAAATTCTTAAAAAGTTTTTTTTTAATCAAAAAAAATTTTCCCTTTAAAAAATTACATGGGGGACACTCCCGGTGCTACGGAGTTCGTGCACTGCACTGGATCTTCCTGTGTAGAAAAAATTAAAAAACCATAGTTACTCCCCAAAAATCATTATGTTTCCTATCAATCAATTTCATTATATTTTTAAATTTGTATAACTTATAATATCATGGGGCGGACAACGGCAGGTGGAACGGGAGATAATGGGGAAGGTGGCGATGGTAGGCCCAAAAAACGGCCGACACACATGAGACAGGCTCTCCGATTGACCCCCCAGGCAATTAGGAAGCCCCAGAAACACCGGGAGAGGGGGTTAGGTGGAACGAAAAAAACAGGAGAAGGGGGAGTCTGGAAAGATGGCCGGATGGCGGGCGGAAGGTTGGTGGGGACTATCTTTGGGGCAAAGGTGGGAAATATAATATCAAATTTTTATAAAAAAGGTTGGTAGTATCTCAAAAGCAGTTCTAGTATTTTTCAAACAGTTCAATGGTATGCTCATTAAGCAGTTCAATGGTATCTCTGCGTTCAATTATGCACATTAAGCAGTTCGTGGTATGCTCATTGCAGTTCGTGGTATCCATAAGCAGTTCATAGTATCTGCAAAAGATTCCATGGTATGCCCCCAAGCAGTTAAAGGGTATGCTACATTAACGTTCGATGGTATGCTCAACGGTTCAATGGTATGCTACATTAAGCGTTCGATGGTATGCTCAAAAGCGGTTCGAGTATGCTCAAAACAGTTCAAAGGTTGCTCTTAAAAGCGTTAAATGGTATGCTACTTTAAGCATTCATGGTATCCAAAGCTTCAATGAGTATGTTGTCAAATGTTAAAAACTGGTGATGACAGAGAAAAGTTAACTACTCAAAATTCTGGGATTAAAAAGAGACCGGTTGAAAAAAAGATATCAGGAAAAAGTTGATACAACATCGTACTGAACTTCATCAAAACAACAATTTAAATGGTTTCCCCACATAACGTTTCCAACAGACGAGGGCCCCAGAACAATGTTATATACATTGATACTAGGTTTTCCCCCAAAAAAGGAACCTCAGAAAAAGAAACTAGAAAGACTTTTAAACACCAAAAGCCCCTTCTATAAATTTCTTATTTTCTGGCTGTAGAAAAACACAGGTCGGAGAAATGAAAGAAAGAATGAGTATGCTCAGGAAGATTAAACTCTTTCTCAAGCAATGGGGGGAGTCAACGTTGGCTGACAAAAAATTAGTGTTAATGTTGTGGCAGGTCAGGAAGTAAACAACCTGTTCAAAAACAATGGTTGGAGTCGACGTTTGGCTGACAAAAAATTATGTTAATGTTGGACAGGTCAGGAAGATTGAAACAACCTTGTAAAAACAATGGTTGAGTCAGGGGTTTAGGGTGACAAAAAGTTGTGTTAATGTTGTGACAGGTCAGCAAGATGAAGGGAAAAAAATCACCAGCTTGGGGGGGGCTGCTGTAAAGTGGCAAACAATGGACTGCCCGATTTTTGATTTCCCCGAGAGCGATTTGACGATAAATGATTCAATTGGTTTTTAAACTCAATCCTAGAAAAAACCAAAAACATCAAGCTAGTGTGCTTTAAGGGGGTTTTTTTAGTTTTAAAAACCAATGATTACATTACCCCAGGTTTTAACCCCGGCCCCCCCTCTCCCAGAAATGGCTCAACCGGCCGAAGGGTTTCACAAAGCACGAACTCCGTAGTTCAAACAATTCTAGGGTCTCTGGAAAAAATTGCCTCGTGAACAGAAAATTGGTCCCCGGTTCAAACCCCCCTTCGACTCACAAGGCCAAAAGGGGAACCGCCAGGACCCCCAGATGTGGTTTGCTAGACGTACACTACACTTTAATCACTTCCCCAAACTTTTCCCCCTTTTGTTCCCCGTGCAAACCTGGACGCTGACAACAAACGATAGAAAAATGTCGCAGGATGAAGTGTCTACCAGAAAGCTGGGTGTAACAAAAAAGATCCGGTTGGGGAAAAGAAAACATGGAAAAAAAAATGGGTACAACATCGTCTGAAAAAAAAACCCTTTTAAAGGTTCGCCCAAACAGATTACCAACGACTGCCCCCAAACAATCTGCTCGATACAATTACAAAAACAAAACCGAAAAAAATGGATCAGAATAACAGAGGCGACAAAGACTATCTAAAAACGCATCAGGGCCCTTTGAAATCTCTTCTTGACCTGATTAAAAACAGGTTGAAGAAGAAAAATAAAGAAATACTGGTAGTAAAAAGGGAAAAGAAAAAAAAAAAAACTGGGGTTTATTGGACGCTAAAACATAAGAAGGTGAAGCCTGGGACTAATTGTTTTATATGGTGATAATCCAACACTAAACAAAAAAGACTCTAAAAAAAATACAAACTCTGGATATAAATTGTCCCTTCGATGGGGAGGGATCACTGGGTTTTATTTCCCTAATTTAAAAACCATTTCAAATTTTCTTTCTTTGTTAAGGGAAATTCTTTGATTATTCCACCCCCTTTAAAAGATATTGTGAAAAAAGGGGAAAACCGATTATCAATAAAAGGGGGTTTTTCAAGAATCAGGGGAGTATCCAGAATCGAGTTGGGCATAATCAGTTGTATTTAATTAAATCATGTGTGTGGATAATCAAATTTTGTAAAAATTAAAAGCGGAGTGTAGAACGATATCGTATGTAAACATAACCATATGTTTAAAAATACATCGTTGCGAAAAAATAACCTTGTTTAAAAAAAGAATCTGTATGTAGAACGATAATCAAGGGGAAACGAAAATCATTTTAGAACATAAACAATTAATTTAAAAAAAAAGCGTTGCAGAACGATAATCATTTAAAAAAAGCGTGTGGGAACGATAATCAATTTAAAAAGAAAAACGTGTGTCAGAACGATAATCATTTTGTAAAACAAAAGCGTGTGTCGCGTAAAACATGTGTGGAAACGAAAACGTTTGAAACGATAATCAAGTGTTAAAAAAAGAAAAACATGTGTTAGAACGATAATCAAGTTAAAAGAAATCTTATGGAACGATAATCAAGTGGAAAAAGCGTTGGGGCAGACGATGTAATGTGAAACGGGTGTGATGTGGGGCGATAATCAGGGGTGTAAGGCAAAACGTGTGGGAACGTAATCAAAATTTTTAAAAAGAAAGCGTGTGTGCGAACGATAATTATGTGGCAAAACGGGAAAAAAAAATAAATATCCATTTTATATTTGAAACTCCCGGAGATGATATTTTAAAAAAAAATTTCTATACAATACTTCTTTAGAATAAAAAAGCTAACATGACGCTTACAAAGATATTCTTATAAAGGGGGAAACCCCTGTTCTAAAAAACAAAAAAATTTTCAGTCAATTCCTGATAATTTTTTCAACTGAAACTCACCCAAGTCCTGGTTTTTTTGACCCGCTTTTTTCTGCTCATCTAAGTTTCATCTTTTTTGTACTTTCTCCCCTCTCACATTTGTTTACCTTTGTTTTACCAACAAGGTTTCTTGTGCAAATCTTTTAACCTTTTTGTTGACAAAATTCAAAAAATCTTTTTCTTACAATTTTTCTTCAAAAAAACCCCTACAAAACGTCATCTCGTTGGAAAACAAAAAATCCCGAGTGGGTTCCCGGGTCCAAATTTAGGGTATAAAAATAAACCCTTTTCCACCCTTCATGGGGGGCGTCTAAAGGGGGTTTTGGGTGTAATCGGATTTATGTCCCAAACGTGTATAATCTTCGTTTGGGGCCTACCAAACCAATGTCAACTATACGTTCTTGGGAAAAAATTTAAACATATCCCTAAGTGATTAAAAAAGGCCGTAAAAAACAAACGCAAAGAAGAAAAAGGATATCCGGGAAAAGGGGCTGGACGGACGCAAGAGCGGGTTTTTCAAGTGTTCACACAAAATAGATGAAACTGCAGTAAACTATTTGATTGGCAAACACGTAATCACAAAGTACTGTAGTTTTACAAATTACAAAAACAATGACAAAATACAGCAACGTTTCGACCAACAAGCCTTTATCAAGCAAACGAACAACAGGAGTGACAAATAAAAAAAAACACAAATGGACGACTAAATACAAACGTTTCTAATGAAAATCTGGGAATAAAACGAATAACGAAATAAATGTAACTTGTCTGGACAGATGGATTAGAGTGGAATACCATTCGGAGATCTGTATTAAATCCTGTTAAAGACACATGATTTTTTTATGTCGGGGCATAAAAATCATAACCTGAACAGTTTCGTGACTACTGTACTAGCCATGCATACGACCATTAAATTCCTCAGGACCAGGTCCTTCCTGTCCTACACCGCCCTAAACAGCTGTATAGAAGCAATAAAGACAGTTTGGT